>JAWWEN010046916.1:0-11927 GCA_035582955.1 Sycophila texana
CACACACACACACACACACACACACACACACACACACACACACACACACACGCACACACACACACACACACGCACACGCACACGCACACACACACACATACATCCATACTGACAGCGATACAGACATGCATACAGACATCCATACAGACATTTTCTAAAAACACGTTTTTCGAACTCAAAATACCATAAAACATGTTTCCACTAAGTTTAAACAAAACTCAAAATTTTACTATTACAAAGCTTCCTCTACGAGGAAGCAAAATATATCGCCGCCTTCATTTCAAGACTGGCAACCAAAGCCTTCAACCACTTGCTATAGCAACCACCAAAATTGCTATAGCAACACTCCCTACCCATTGCCTTGACAATCACCCCATTACTACGGAAACCAACATCACGTAACGGTTGTTATGGAATCCAATGTCCCTACCGGTTGCTATGGCAACCAACGCCTCACGAGGGGTAGTAGGTGGCAGATAATTCAAGTAAGATTTTAAAAAGAATATATATATTTTTAAGCAGCGACGGCGAAATGTAAGCCGCCGGCGACTACGGCAGCAAAATTTAATTCCAATTGAGTTATTTAACAAACCATCAGAAAAAAATCGCGAATTACAAGTGCTCAAATCTATAACAAAATTTCAATTCGATTCATTCATTTTTACTCCCGTTATCGGGAAAACTTCAAAATCACTTTTACTTTTGGTTTCTCATAGAAGAAAGCCTTGTATCGTGAAAATTTTTCGATCTTAAGATTTTGATGTAAAAGTACTTGTATCAGACAAACATTTAGAATGTTTGCGAGAAGCAAAAAGTGTGAAACAAATGATAACAGCGTTGGAAAATGTGTTTGAGAGGAAAAGCTGCTTATCAAACATGTTGCATGAATTGCAGGAGCATTTTGTGAAAGTAGAAAATCTTTTTCGAGAATTAGAATCGTTAGGAATGAAACTCGATGACGCTGACAAGTCATGTTACCTGTTGTTGACAATGCCCTATTGGGATTTGACATCCATATCATATAGCTAACCATGATACGTATATATATCATGATATATAGCTAACCAAGATGGCGTGACTTGGACAGGATTTAACACAGGCTTATATGGAGTAAACAACTTTTTTGTAAAATACTATTTACTGAATAATTAGTTTTACCTAAAAATTAAACGTAAGTTTGTTGAGATTTAATAGTAATTATTTTGACTGTAGTTTTATCGATAACAAAATTATTCATTTTATCTACAAAACGACAATGAAAATAATTACTATTATTCCTAAGCAAACTTACGTTTAAGTTTTGAGTAAAAATAAGTACTCAGTAAATAGTATTTTACAAACAAAATTGTTTGCTCCATATAAGCCTGTGTTAAATCCTGGCCAAGTCGCGCTATCTTGGTTAGCTATATATCGCGAGCAGACGCGACATCTATGGGCAATAGCTATGAGACGATTATTACGGCTCTGGAAACGTTACAAAGTGATAAGTTAACGTATGATTTTGTTAAAAGCAGATTGTTCGACGCAAAAATGAAAATGATGGAATGTTCTCAAGGTAAAGAGCAAGATAAGAGTGCATTTTCATCCAACAAAAAGCAAGAATGCTTTGAGTGCGACGAAATAGAACATTATGTAAGAGATTGCCCTAAAGCGAAAAAGTCGCAAAATCAAGCTTCGAGAGGAAGCAAGAAAAGCGAAGGCAATGGCCGACGCGGCAGTGGAAGGGGCTAATCTAGGTATTAAGGAGTAATTACGTGCAATCAAGCAACAGTGGCGGTGTAAGTTTTGTTGCAGCGGAAAAGCAACAAGCATTACTCCAGGGTAATACAAAGAATAAGGTTAGGTTCATTCTAGATAGTAGTACTACAGATCATCTAGTGAATGGAATTATCGGACAATTTATGTTGAACATTGAAAGGTTTGAAAACCAAGTCGAGATTTGTGTCGTAAATGGTGATAAAATGATTGCACGAGAAAAAGGATTAATTAAAGTGGCAAATTTAAACAATGGTAGAGAAATAAGTATTAATGTGTTAATTGTACCAATGCTGACTTTTAATTTTCTTTCAGTGAGGCAATTAAATAATCAAGGACACTCAGTGATATTTGCAAGTGACAGTGCTAAGAATATAAATAAAGGCATAAACTTTTCTATGCAGTGTGAATCAGTTGCAAACTTATGTTGCAGACTTTATATTACCAAAGGTAGAGTATAATATAGCAGAAAAATCAGACACATGGCATAGGAGATTAGGACATTTAAATGAAAACAGTTCAAAGAAAATGAATCTACCAGTCTTAAGTGAAACGTGCAATCCATGCGAGCTAGGTAAGGCTAAGAGGCTACCGTTTAAGGACGTTGAATTGCCAAAATCAGGTCGAATAGGTGAGCTCTTGCATACAGACACAGCAGGTCCAGTAACATCGCCTACACTAGCAGATGAGAACTACTATCAAATAGTGATAGATGATTACAGTCATTTAACAACGGTGTATTTATTGAAAAATAAAAGCGAAGCAGAAAAGAATCTAATAGAACATATAAGAGTATTAAAAAGTGAAGGTTATACTCAAATGATACGCTCAGATTACAGTGGTGAGTTCAGCTCACACAATTTCCAAAACTTATGCAAACAAAAGGGAATAAATCAAGAGTACACCCTTCCCTACGCACAGCAATAGAATGGTGTTAGTGAAAGAACAAACTATGTTCTGATGAGTTAGGCGAGAGCAATGTTTGCAGAGGCAAATTTGCCAAACATTTGTGGGTGCGGTGAGGCAATCAGGTGTGCAGCTTATCAGCTAAATAGATCACCAAAATCAGCATTGAATAACAGTTACCAGCAAAAGTATATATTGGTAAGGTTAATTTGTCTAATATGAGAGTATTTGGATCAAAAGCAAGGGCGTACATACTCCCTGTACCCAGAAGCAAGTTAGATCAGAAAGTGATTGAGGGCAGAATGGTTGGTTATCCATCAAATGGATATCGTCTCTTGAATCCAAGGACAAGAGAAATTATTATCTCAAGAGATGTAAGATTCGATGAATCTGATTTTGTTTATGAGGAAAATAAACAGAAAAATAACAGAGATAATAATAATACAAAATATACATATATTGAGGAAGAGATTCAGGATGAATCTAAAAATGAACTTGATGAGGAGGAATTTAGTTCTGCTCAGGAAGAGCAACAGGTAGATATGAATTATCTTGAAGAACAAATTCAAGAAGACCCATAGCAAACACGAAAACAATGTAACAGAAAATATAATGTAAATCACTATACCACTGATAGTGATGAGTGTATAATGCTTCGTACAAAAATAAATAATAGTACATTATGCAACAAAAGTAGTAGTTTTTTTCCGGGGGTGGGTTTCCTGCCCGAACGAGCGCATTTTTCCCGAGGGTGTATAACCGCCCTCGGGAAAAATTGGCTCTTAAGAGCAGTAATCCACCCAAGGGAGAAATCTGCTTTTGTACCGTGTTGCACCTAGTATTTTATTCCATACTCGATTGTGACCACTTTTTGTCTCTCATACTTTTTAATTTAATAAAAAATAACTTTATTATAAAAAAAATGTTAATTTTTTTTTTAATTTTAAAAAAATTATAAAAAAATAAAATTTTACTTTCGTCAAGCTAAATTTACTTTCGCCCCTCCAATTTTCAGGAAATATATGCTATTTTCGCCCCGATTTTCTGGGGCGAAGAGTGATCATATTAATCGAGTGTGAAATAAATATATTAATGCAATAGACTACTTAGTGAAACCTAGTTTAGCGAGGTACGTTGCTAAAGTAGATAGTTTAAACAAGGGGAATCAAGTGTATTTCAAGAATAATTTAACACTTTCGGAGGCAGCACTAAGGCGATAGCAGACAGGATAAGATAAAAAAACACCAACACTGCAGAAAACTCTCCGGTAACCTCTTCAAGATATAGATTTTAAAGTATATAATCAAACACATTTAATTATATTGTAATTTAATTGAATTATGAATTTTGATTTACTTGAAGATATTCAAAATGAAATAATTCAACATGTAATTGCATACGATTACCGTGAATCTCTTAATAAAAACCTGAAAATAATAGATAACTGAATAATGTACTTAAATATTAGGAGCCTTTATTTTTTATTAATTTTTATTTTTTTAAATTTACATAAACGATATGTTAGAAGAACTACCAGAAGATGACATAATATTATATGCTAACGATATCGCGATCATCGTCACAGGAAGAAATTGGCAAGAAAATGACTATTATTTTCAAGTTATTGCAATTTGGCTAGCACTTAATAGACTATCCCTTCCCTAAAAATAGGATGACATAACAAAATTATGTAACAAAACTACATAACAAAAATACGTAACTAAAATACGTAACAAAATTGACTAAAAAATTACATACTAAATTAGGTAATTTTTTCATATAATTTTTGTACGTGACTTTATTACGTGATCATATTTCTAATATGGATAAAATAGTCATTTTTAGGCTGAATCCCCCAGTTTAGGTGTTATCATTCACATAATAGTCCCTATAATGGGCGCGATTTCAGGCTATGAAGTAAATTTTTATTTAAATTGCATAAAAATAAATGAAGATCAAAAAAATTACGTAACAAAAATACATACCAAAAATACTATACTAATTCGAACACTTTGGTACATACCAAATTACCTACTTTTATTACGTAATTTTGTTACGTATCAAAATTATGTAATAAAATTAGGTATTTATTATCAATAGGGTTAACACCGAAAAAACAGTATATATGGAATTTGGTAATTATTGTAACTACACCCCTAAAAATATGAACATTACCATACAAAATAAGCAAATAGCAAGAGTTGATAATACAAAATATCTAGGAATTTACTTTGACAGCAATATGAAATGGGATATCCATACAAAAAGCATATACAACAACAAAAAATACTTAACTTTTGTCTTTTACAAACTATCTAGAATTTTGCCAATACAGACTTTATACATGTTACACTACGCCTTTTTCCGCAGTGTCATCTTCTACGACATTCTTGCATGGGGAGGTGCTTATAAGGGAAGAACAACATGCTTACAGGGATTGCAAACGAGATTATTAAAAATAATAAATAAAAACAATTTTATGCAACAAAAATATCCTCTCAATATACAACAAACATTTGAATACGAAGCAATCATACATCACTATAATGAATTAAAACAACAGTACATGAATGCTGATAAAATAGCAAGACACAAAAGTCTACAAATCCCAAAAAGGCAAAAAATCATAAGTATAAAAATTAGCTATATCAGAGCGCTAATGTTTTAACAAATTACCAGACAATCTAAAATCCTTGAACAATAAACACACGACAAAAAGCAAAATAAAAGAATGGATACAAGAAAATCACTAATTACCAATAAGAATTCTAATATTAACTGCCAACAAATAAAACAAATAATAAAATCAATTTACCATAACGAGGAGATAAATAGTACAAAACCTACCACAGAATTGCAGTCGCAACCTAATAGTAACAAAATCAGTTTAAATACACGTTCTACATTGGAAGTCCATGAGAACAATGTATTAACTGAAAAATTGATACTATATATAAGAACGTATGTATGTGCTCATGGGAAATGTCAACTACAGCATAACAGATCACACAGACGATTATCCAACTTCAACTGGAACAAGATGCTATCTCTTTCTACTAATATCAACCAAGTCATAAGCTTTGAAATCAAGTTAGTCAGTACTATGACAACAAAGAATTAAATAAACAATAACGCAGGACCAGTAACACTAAAACAACAAACACCTAAGGATAACTGTGTATACTGTCATAATCCCAAACTAAATAGTTTTACACATATACATTTTGTAAGAGAGCAGAAAGTGGAAACTAAAACAACAAGCAAGGAAGGATATGAACCTATTGAATCGGTTTTCTCACAAATAGATGAAAGAGCAGAAGAAAATGCAAGTAATATGAGATCTCGAAAATATACTAATCCACCAAGAAAACAGTTAGAGAAAAACAACTGTTATAGAATGTCGTACGGAGACCTCAACTACCTAGGAAATAATAAAGCTCTCCTATACTTTATAGAGGAATAAGAGGGACACAAACTTTCATCAACTCCATGTATTCACTAGAATTTCAACCAAAACATAAAGACTTAATAGTTCTTGATGATATTCTTTTTACATCTACCTGTAAATGTGATTCTGACCTACAACACAGAGAAATGTTCCCACATTTACAGATTTATATGTGCAGTAAGGTTGACATGTCCTGCAAGACTAAATAACTTTGAAAAGGAAATCTACAAATGAAGCAGAAATGCGTCAACCGGAATGTTCACAACAGTAAGAGCTATGCTAGCAAGATATTGGTAATAAGGAAAAGCATCAACAAGAAAAAGCAAGCAATCAAAGATCTTCTGACTTGACCTAGTAACCAAGTTACCAGGGCTCAAGTACAGATATCTGTGAATTGCATGCCTCCTTTTAGTTCTAAGTTAGTTTTTAAGTTTCTACTATTACATAGAGCCAGACCAGCACACAGGAATGTCCTTCCTCTGCTGCATTACTAATGTGCAATAATAATTACTTTGGAATTTTTTGTAAATACTCTGGTTTTTAAATAAATAAATAAGTTAAATAAAGGCCGATTTTTATAAAATTTATAAATTATATTTTTATAATTTGGATAGAAAAAAATGATCAAGATGAACACACAATTGCTGTTTGCAATTAATTTGCCGACGTTTCGACGTTTTTATTTAACGTCCTCATCAGGGCTAACAAAATACAAAAAGAGAAAACATGGTTAATAACTGTTAATAACTGAGAACCATTCATACCATTCCTAATATTTCTTGGTAATATTGTTAAATTGCAAATATGTTGAGTTTAACAAAATTTCTATTCCTTGTAAAAATTATTGTTTTGATATCGAAAGAAGGTTACAAAAAAATCCACTTTTTCTTTAAAGCACTGATAATAATGTGTTTTGGAAGGTTTGAAAAAAGGGAAAGACCGCTTAGACCCTCTCGAAACTCCTGCAGTTGTCTATAAAATTAATTGCAAAGAATGTGATGAGTCCTACGTCGGTATGTCTAAAAGAAAGCTTAAAAAAAGAATTTATGAACATAATTATGCTATAAAAAATCGCCAAAAAACATCTGCCCTAGCCGAACATGTCACCCTAACGAACCATAAAATTGATTTTGACAATGTTAAAATACTAGACGTTGAGAGTAATTATTATAAAAGAACTTTTTCGGAAATGCTTAATATAAAAAGCCAGAATAACAGTTTGAATCGCATGGAAGACACTAGAAGTCTAAAACAGATTTATAAAAGATTCCATTAAATTAAAAAAAAAAACAAAAAAACAATTTTGCAAGAAACCAAAAAACTAGTAATAAAAACAATTTTGTCAATATGTCTTAACCCAAGAAACTTTTGTAACCGAATAGATTAGGCGAGCATATGCGAAAAAGAGTATCGCAAGCTCAGAGTCTTCATCGTTCGGTGAGTACCTTCCCCCCCCTCGCGTTCGCCTTGCCGTCGCGCTACGTCGCGAGGCGCGAGACAAGTTTCCCCTTCCCGGTTCCTTCCCTTTCCCAAAATTAATGAACGGGTTGATGATATAAATAGCGGAAAATTTTCGCATGTCTTTTCAATCAGATCGAGTTCGATATGGGAAAGAGGTGAGAAAGTTTTTCCTTTTTGATAAAATTGACATTCAGCATTAAATAAATTATTAATTAAATTTTGTTAAATTATTATTGTGTACTTCCAGTGAGGAAAAAATCCTTGACTTGGTTTATACCTCTGACGATAAACGAAACACTATGTGTTAAAGCAAATTAATATAAAGAGGTCAGTAATAAAACAAAGTTAGAGCATCTGAAAATTTATAATTCTCTTTTTGTATTTTGTTAGCCCTGATGAGGACGTTAAATAAAAACGACGAAACGTCGGCAAATTAATTGCAAACAGCAATTGTGTGTTCATCTTGATCATTTTTTTCTATCCAAACTCTTCTACCAAGAACGTTCGAGTCTTTCAACTCTATTTATATTTTTATAAATTATAAATTTTTATTAAGAGGCTTAACATCAAACCGTATGTAATAGTATGTGCCGAAACATGGAATTTTCAACACCATTTATATTATAATATAAGCGGATACAATATGTATTATAATTACAGTACATATTATAATTAATAAGTCGGATGGAATGGTCTTATAAATTAAAAAAGATGTAGATCAAATGACAAATACAATAGAAATTGGAAGACTGAAAATTGTAAATACAATTATCAATCTTAAAATAGTCATTTTGAAATATCTGCGATGTATATATCGCATGATTTGGCAAACGAGGCCGCTCCTCGTGGCACTTGTAGCGGCGGTTCGGTATAAGACGCGTGCACGGGAAGTGCACGCAGCCGCACTGAGGGACGCGCATTGCGGACTCCAGCCGTCGGTGAAGAGACCAACGGCGAGCAGCCGCCCCATTACAAAATAGATATTTGCTCAGATTATTAAAATAAGGTAGAAATCTTTATAAGAATTTCTGTGCAGTGTGGCATAGCTTTGCGGTACTTACTAAATCTACAAGAAATATCATTTTTTGTATTAAAATAATAAAATAGCTGTTCTGAGCTTTGTAATGGGTTTTTAATAATTCAAAATGTTCAATTTTCGTTAAATATGATTCTTTGAAAAAGATTGATCTATAAAACCACAAAAGTAAAATTTGGCAAACCTGTAAACTATGTTGCAAAGGGCAGTATTGACTGCAATGAATTATTGCAAAATAGCATTATTTTTTTTTTAAAGTTGGCTTACTGATAATTTTATTTTGGTACAGAATCCTTCGAACGGCTTTCATTTCAAGGTAAAAGACAACCTTTCACCAAGTTTCAGCCAAAACCAGGACCCGAAGGGTTGAGTTTCCCCATGTAAGTGCAACGAAGTTCTTGCCGCACGCTAAGCATCCGGTGTCAGAGATACGAGCAGGGCTGACACTGTTAACATTTCTCCACACAGCTAGCCTACGAGCAATGAGAAAGAAAGAAATTAATTTTTCTAACCGTAAGAATTTCTTATTACTGGGCGAGAAATGCACAGTCTCGGCGCAGTCCGTTCTCGGCAGTTCACGGAGATACCAGTTCGCTCCGTGACTCCTCGAACCCTTTACATTTATTCACCGTTTTTTCCTTTAGTTAAATGGATTAAGTAAGCTAAGCCTAATAATCGCGTTGCGTGGACAACCCGTGACCAGTTGCACAACCAGCTCTGTGCACGCGTTAACCGACCAGTTCGCGCCACGAGAACCAGCAGCCGCAAGGACGTCCCGCAACACGCGTGCAACCAATTCTACACGAACCCTGTTGATCCTCTCCCTCTAGGAGTGCTAACTCCTTGGCGACAGTCGGATAGTTGTAAGTATCACATTCCGTAGATAAAAATTTTTAATTATTCATTTAAACCCAAATTTTCATATCACTATTATTATAGCTTAAGCAAATTGAAATTTTAGCATTCATTCATACACAAAATTTGGTATTTCTTTTAAAGTTCAAAACATCTTTAAAAATTAAATCAGTTAGATAATTAATTTTGATCCTTCTTTTACAAATTAAAATTTAGGATACTTATCTGACATCTGAAGACCGTAGCTGCACTTGACAATCAGTGGTTAATTATCTCTTATCTATTAACTCATACTTCAAAAGGCGTACTTGCCTACACAATTCGCCGTCTGTTCGCGTAAAGCCGTCTCCCACATTGTCGCAGCGAGTGGAACATTAGGGTCACCACATACAGGCCCTACCCAATTGCAACCCCTGCTGAAAAAGATCACATGCTAATCACGTGAAAATTACATGATTATCACGTGCAGATCACTTGATTGTCATGTGATATTTTGCGGTGACAATCACGTGATCCGCATGTGATCGTCATCTGATTTTCACGTGATTATCACATGAAAATCACGTGATAATCACATGATTTTTAAGAAAAATTTTTTGAATTTTTTGAACTGAAAGATCACATGATCATGTGATTTTCATGTCATTTTCATATGATCTTCATGTGATAATCATGTGATTCTCAGGTGATAATCGAATTGAAAAATTAAAAAAAAAAAATTATTAAAGATGCTTAATTCAAGTATTTGATAGAGATATTACGTAATATTAAAAAACTACATAAATTTAAGTAATTTCATAAAAATGAAGAAAAATAAGTAGTTTTTTTTAATTTTTTCAACTCTTTAATCAAATAATTCTAATTCCTGCAACTCTTCAGCTCTAAATGACATAAATTATTAAAAATTTAAGCCCTGTCTCATCAAAATTGATGTACTGATGAAACCTGTAGGTTACGCCAAAGCAAAATTTTTGAAACTATCATAATTTAGGCTACGATGAGTCTAAAAATTTCTATCTGGGCTCATTTTATCAGGAATATAACATATTTTTAGAATATTTAATAGAAAATATAAATTTTATTATAATTTTTAATTCTCAAATTATTTATCAAAAAAAATTTTTAGGTATAAACCCCCCTTAAGCGGAGCAGATTTTTGAAAGTTTATTTAACTATTTTTTTTAGTGATATTGTTAATAAAATATTAAATAAATTAATATTTACTAATTTAATTACTAATAAAGTATGAAATTTTTTACAGATTTCCATCCACTGTAAAATTTGCTCCGCTTAGGTGGACTGTATGTAATACAACAACAGTTTCCACTTCCGATCAGTGCAAAATTCTTAATTTTAGAATTCTTAATTTTAGCAAGTGGATTTGAGACCTTTAGTCTTTACGTGACCGTTACAAAGGATGTAATGAAAATATTTAAGTTTTGTAGAGTGCAAATTATAACCTAATTCCAGTATTTATTACATTTAAAAAATAGAAAATATATTAATATTAAAATATAAAATTTTGTTTTTTTTTTTTAAATTTATAGTAAAAAACCCTGCCTTGTCCCCTTAAAAAATAAAAATGTAGGAGTTGATAAAATACATGCTAATGTGTTGAAGACAATATCTAATGAAATAGCAGATACTCTAGCACACAGTTTCAATAAATGTATAGAGCATTCAATATGGCCAGATATCCTAAAAGTGGCAGAAGTAGTACCATTATTCAAATCAGGAAAAAAAAAAAAGAAATCAATAATTACCGACCCATATCTCTAATTTGTAAAACATTGCACAATATTTTTAAAAATCTATACATAGTAGAATATTAGATGCAAAAAGAGGCGCAGCCTTGAAAGGGAATAAAGAAATTTACGATGGAATTCTCGCTCTATCAGATTTCAACTAGATTTAGAATAAACTTCTTCCGAGATGTTGAACAGTCTATTAAAAATCGATAAAGAAGATGCTATTCTTAAATTATAGTTATTTATGCAACTCTGTGCGTGAAGCAGTGTGCGGGACATAAAATAGTGTCCGATACTCGTGTCAGAATTGATTTCTGGACTCGTGTGACTCGCTTCACTCGAGCGTTAAACTCGCACTCGTCCGAACATCACCTCTGACGTACTAGTATCGAAAACTACTATTTTACACACTGATCGTAAAGTGGATAGTTTGCGCCTACTTCTCAGTGGTCAGTAAAGTACTCACTGTATGCGCCACTGTATGAAAAAATATTATATTACACCACAGATGTAAATAAAGAATCCCTATATTTGCATAATTATATTCTGTTTTTAGTTTTAATTTTAATTTATCATTGTTGTTCCAGCCTGTGTAGTGGTAACTTTGTTTACCTACTACAGGATTAGCTATATTAAATTATCTAGTTTCAATAAATATAAACATACTTTGTTCATACTTTTTCAATACATCATCAATAAATGAATGTTTATATAATAA
>JAWWEN010046947.1:0-11923 GCA_035582955.1 Sycophila texana
AGCGTGGCAGCAATGGGTTTTGACAGGCGCAATGAGCCTGTCCGCGACTAGTGCATCTGAGCGTACTGAGCTCAGGTACAGCAAACCTACCCATTCCTAACCCCATATGCGGACCTGATTGTTACAACTATACTACCGTAAATTATTTATTTCCCTTTTTGCGGATCGTTAATACAAATTGCAAAGTGGAGAAAGAGAAACGCCGAAGGAATAAAATAAAATATGTATTAACCGAGCAAAGCTACAAGGTCCCGGTCATCGATACAATTTCCCCGTGAATTCGCCATAAATAACTAAGACTGAATCTTTTACAAGTCTAAAATCTTTTCTCGCTATTTATTCCGTGCCGGAATCTTCGTCGGCAATGTTCCTTTCATATCAATACATTATCCGGGGGATCCTCGCGGACGATTACGAGGGGAGAAAAAAAAAATATCACTCGATGGAAAAAAAAAGGGAAAGCGGCGCATTATTCCGGAAGCGCAGGCTAAATATTTATTCCCCCGGAAGAGTAATCCGAACGTTTACCTATGGATCCTGGAGGAGCACCGCCGGCGGCCGCCAGCCCAAGGCCGGACGCGTATTCCCGGCGTATGCGAGCCGCCGAAGGATATACGTCTGGCCTTATCTCCCGGCGTCTTTCCCGCGTGGCTTTGACGATACGAGCAACTTCGTAATCCTATTACCCGAAGGGGGGTAGCGTCGCGGCTTGGTTCAGCACGAGTGGCTGGGCGGGTAGAGGAGGGAGGTTACCCCATCGGCGGTGCGTCCTTATGGTTCGAGCTCTCGCTTGCGTAATCCCCTTTTATTGAGCCTCTGTTTCCTGTGAAAGCTGCTCTGGACACTTCCGCATTCACGTTAATTATGGCGAAATTCAGATAGGTAGATAGACAGATAGCCTTTTATTCGCCGGAACCGGCAAAATGTGAAAATATACAATATTTTACATTATATACATTTCGTTGGTAAACATTAAATAATAAAATATCACAGTCTGTCGAGTATTAGTATGATAAGATATATCGCAGTCAGAGTTTGTGTAATCTAATACAGTATGGAATGACAATTTGCTCAAAAAATACATGTAGATAAGTTTAAATTAATACGGATTAGGTACCAGCTACAAGTTACGATTTAAAATTTATAATCCCATGATTTAGAGCATGGAGGCTAGGGGTCTGGGGCACCACCACCCCCTTAAAAGCAGAGTATGATGGCTGGTTGCGAAGAGAGGACGGAAGGGAATTCCATAGGCGAGCACCTTGCACTTGGAAAATCCTGACATCAGTTTCGGTGCTCACCCTCGGTATGTTGAGTTCCTGCGGCTTTCCTCTAGCAGATGGTCGGGGAAAGTGCCTCGAAAATAGGCTCGCCAGGTAACTAGGCACTCGCATCCGAACGATTTTATAAAGAAGCGCTGTAAAATGCAGCCTGCGAGAGTCAGTCCTGAGCCATCCCACACTGAGAGAAGATCCGCGTATAGGGTACACTTCAATATGAGCGACAGAAGCGCCCATCTGTAAGCGCAGACGGTACACCGAATCGGAGTAGGCGTTACTCTTTTTCAAGAGCAGCCGACTGATCAGCGCAGTCGCTGCTCTGCGCAGGAGTACGTCTTACTCCGATCGGAGCAGATGCTACTAAAATTAAAAGTGTGATAATCCCTCCTAACTCCGTAAACGTACCTCACACGAGCATTGCTCAATCTTGAGAAAGAGAGAAAGAAAGCAAAAGAAAGAGAAAGGCGATGCCTGGTTGGATAAGTTCAAGTATCCCTCGTATTAGGCGTATATAATTTTAACGCTTTTTTCTTATCGAAAATTGCGCGGTCGCTTAAATATATCTGAGACTCTGTTTATGCAATTTAGAGATTTAGTTATTATATAGTTTGAATATCGTTAAGTTAGTTTATATCACTACCCTTTCATTAATTAATATCTCCCTTATTCTTTACTACAGTCATTAAGTATACCGCTTAGGTTAATCTTTAATTGAAGAGTTATAATGTTTATGATTTTTTTTACAAATTTTAAATTAGAATTTTGTACTGCATAGATAAAATACAATGTAGTGCTAATAAAGTTGAATAAAGTTCAATCTAATTCTAATTTAATAATAAAGTTCAATCTATTCATTGAAATCCTCAGAAATGTAAATTTCAATAAAATTGTTATAATATTCTTGTAATTAAGTTAAATGACTTTTTTGATAAACAATATTCAATTCACAATAATTATGAAGTAAAATAAACAATTAAAAATTAACCCGAATAAATGATGACATCAAAATCGAATGAACTTTAAAAATAACGGAGGTTAATCAATTTTTCAGGAGTATAAGTCAGCGTGCTGTCAGACATTCAACACCTTTACTATATTTTACATCGTCCGTAAGTAATACTATTTTATACATCCAATAACTAAAGTTCATTACAAAAATTTAATATTTTCACATAAAATAGCGTCTGCAATGAGTGCAAAAACATGCGTTTGAAACACGTAAAGTGGAATACGCATCGAAGCGCGACTTGAATCTCCGTTTAAAACTTTATCCTGCGCGACCAGACGCTCTCCCTTCCACCACATGTCTACAAACTCCTACTAATTACTGCAGTCAGCCAATATCATCAGAACCGCGTCGACTAGTAAAAAAAGAAAAGAAATCTCCACGAGCCAGAGAAAAAGCCAAAGATTTCCAAACACCAACCGAAGAAAAGTCACGGCGTCGTCTTCCCACGTCAATTTCCCGGAACTCGATCGAAGTTTCATTGGGAGCACCCTGCGCGTGTCGCTACATCGCCGCGTAGTCCGGAAGTCGCTTTTTTCGCCGTTCGCGGGGTGTAAATTTAAATCGCTTGCCAAACGTCGGCTGCCAGCAGGAGGCAAAGTTCAATCGACTTCGCTCTCCCTTTTTCTCTCCGCAATTCTTACTTTTTTTGTTGTCTCTTTCCTCTCCATTCGTTTTCTCATTAACGAAAAAGTCGCCGGCAGGATAAGCGTCCGGGAGTCCGGGTAGAGCTGCGAAGGGGCGCGTTCCGTCGGTCGCGCCTCGTTCGCAAAGACTCGGGGGAGCCGAGAGCGAATGGAAAAAAGAAAAAAGCGTAAGTTCAGGCTAAATGAGCCGCCAGCGGATCCGTATGGGGGATAACCGGCCCGTTTGAAATTTTCATCCCGCAGCCGCTCGGCATTATTATTTCAACGAGCCGCACGCTCGCACCGCCGGCTCGCTCGCCCTTTGAAAATTGTTATTCCTCGCGGCGCCACTTGTTATTTTGTTCTTCTGCACTTGTTTAGTCCGGCGCGCACGTCCGTCGGCGCGTGCGCCGTAATAAAGTTATCTCGTTAAGGCTGATTGTTTTTCGGTCTTTCGGCACTTCGCCGAGTGCGCGCGAGTTCATTTGAAGTGTATTAAACCGATCCATTTCAGCAGTAATAAAGTTATTAATGAAGCGCGTCTGATATTAAAGATTACTAAAATCAAATACAGAAGAAGAGAAGTTTCTCATTAATATTACGTGGAAAATGTCGTGGTTGTTAAAAATGTTTATTGCGCTAAAAATTTTACAATAATTTCAATTAAACTACTCCGCGGCAGCCACCGTGAATTGAGAAAGCTGTATGCTTCATTAATTCGCTAATGCAGCATTCAAATTTGCTGATTAGATCGCGTTATGATTATTCAAGAAAATAATTTGATTATTTATTCAAGGAACGCTTTTAAATTAGAGACTAATTGAGATATATTACTTCTTTTCGTGCGGAAAATTACCATAATTTATTCTCAAGACACGAGATTTTCCGTAAAAATTTTCGCAGCACACAAATAATCTCGCAAAATTTGTTCCAAATTCATAACTTCGCGCATCTTAATTTCGAATGTACAGTTACTTTCAATCCACTAGAGAAAGAAGAAATAAAGCGACTCTGTTTTACAATTCGCGTGCGTAATTGCAGATCGTACAATTGCGATAATTTGAATAAAGTCAAGCTGGCCGGCGGGAGGGGGAGGCCGGGGCAGGAAAGTTTTCCGAGAAGGGGGCGCCAGCGGCTCAAGGAGCGAGAAAGAGAAAGAAAGAAAGAAAAAAAGGAAAATAAACGTAGCCGCGCACAGAATGAGCTCGCAAATTAGAAAGCAGGCAAAGAAGCGTTTAAGCACAAACGCAAGCGTCCTTTCAATTAAGCGGCAAATAGCTCCGGGCGGCGCAGCGAACTCGCGCGGAAAGGCCAAACGAAGCGGCTTCAAAGAAAAGACAAGTCGAACAGTCGCTTGATTCGATTAAGACGCTTCCTCCTCTGCCCTCGCCCCTTCCCCGGTCTCCCCTGGGCGCGCAGCTGCCGCGCGCTCGCGCTAAGGAGGGCTACGGAATCTCATTCCGGGGATGGGAGAGGCGAGTGGCAGTTGGAGGACAGACATTCTGCGTCTACTCTCGGTTACTGGTATTCCGGCTGTTATTATGTCGAGCCAAGGACGCACCGGTTCTCCACTCGGCGCTCGCTCGAAAGGCCGCGCGGCTTCGAGAAATGTGCCCAAAGGAAGCGCCGCTGCGAGAGCTGTTCAAATACTTCTGTTGTTGCCACCGCAAACTGTCTTCTTCACTACGCAAAGCGAGCATCGAGTATGTTTATTTAAGCGTTAAATATTTTCGCTTTGGAATGCGGTATAATTTCAGAGAATTTTTTTTTTTCCCCTGTATAAGGGTTTCCTGTTATTTCCTTCTGTTTCTCTGAAGTCAATTATGGCTTATTAAAAGGAGGCTCATGTTGGGCTTTATTTTTTGTAAGTTCAAGTTTTTCATGTGAAAAAAATTGTTATACAAACGTGGCTGCGAGATTGCTCTTTCGGTTTAACGCAAGTTTAACATTTAACATTACAGCGGCGCGTAAGTAGAAACGGACGCGTACGGTCAGACGCGCGCTTAAGCTAAGGATCTTAATATCCTTTATTTTTAAATTGTTTTTAAATATTTACGTAATATATTTTTTAATAAAAGTTTTATGCTGAAGGCGTAATTTTTAAAAAAATTTTCACGTTTGCTTAATCCACTTGAGAAACTCACCAATTGCGATCGAAGTGTAGCGCTGTTATAAAATGCACCATGCACATTGTAAAAATTGTAATGTGAAATCGATTTTCCTTGTTGTCTCACGGTTACAGTATAACAGCGAGTGAATTGCCAGTTCATAGCTAAAGTCATCAACATTAAATATTCAGCGGGGAACGATGTAAAGGCTTCTAAAATTGCAAACTTTGTCAGTAACACGAAAGCCTGTCCTCAGAAACTTCGATAATCGTGAGCGAGCCACGCCGATACTTAACTTACGCGTTGCGCCGCATAAATTATAAATTGAAAATACTTCGTTTATCTTAGCTTTCACTAAAGTACGCATAGATACACAAGAAAAATATGATACTCAGCAGCGCGATAAATTTATTCTCCAGAAATAAATTTCACCTCCCTCGATGCTCGAATACATACACTTACACACCTACACTTACACGCACACACACACACCCGCGCGCACACAGTTGGTTCTAAATTACAGAAAGCGCATATTGATTAAAAAAGATGTACCGCGAAGAGCGATAAATCTTGTATTATAAAAAAATAATACAGCCACCATCGACTTATTATTTCATTCGCGCATCGGCCCCCCCTGAATAATGAAACAGCGACCCAGTGATCTACAGGCTCGCCGTAATATTTCGGAGCGATAATTCTCCGCCGCTGGCAAAGAGAAAAAACAAAACGTACAGAAGAATCAATTAAATCCCCGGCGTCGGGCGGAACCCCGGAGCATCGCGTCCTGCCGCATCCTAAACAGCCGGAGCTATTTGTAGCCCCTCCCCCGCCCCCCTTACCGAGGCTGATTCCATGAGGGTCGGAGAGCGAGTAGAGAGGAGGCCGGATGAAGCGGGCCGCGAAATTCCCCGGGCGATCGTAAAAATGACGATAAAGCCGGGCTCCACTCGGCGGGGCCCTTTAATGCCTCCGGAGTCGAGTCTTTATAACTCCCGCGGAATCGGAAGACAACGTCGGAGGAGAGAGAGAGAGAGAGAGAGAGAGAGAGAGTCGCGCGCTCCGAGTGGCATTAACCTTTAAGGCCGTACCGGGCGCACTTACTCCGCGAGCGAGCGGAAACTTCGCCGTGCGCCGAGCCGAGGTATACGCGCGCCGCTGCTCCCCGCTAATGATCGAGTTACCAATTTATCATTGGCCGAGCTTGGGGGAAACTCCTCGGGCGCGGTAAGCGCTGGGAATCGTATTTTAATGCGTGCGCATAAGTGCGTTACGGAGCGACTAATTATTGCCGCTTGATTGCAAATTTTATTGATTTACGACTCTGATTGGGGGGGAGGTTTCGTGCTCTCAATTGGGTCACCATACTCTCTCGTTTCTTTATTTTATCGCTGAAGGCAGAAATATTGACGTTTGAGTGACTCGCACGATATGCAGACGCAGGAGATCGAAGATTTAATTATTAATTTATTTAGACGATTTATAGCTGCGCGTCTCCAATTCTGGTTAGGATGTCAACGTTTATTAACTGTGAAATCATTTATTTTTTATGTTCACAGCATTGAACAGTTTATTTTTAAAAGACAAGTTTTACAATGTTTCTTACTATGTAAATCTTAAATGAATTCTCATATCAGTTATCTGTTTTTTCTGCGAATAAATCATCATATCAAAGTCAAGTGTAGAATGGTTGTTTTTAAATAATCGTGGTTCATAAGTTTAAAAAAAAATCCGAGAATCCGTTTGTAAAAAAGACTATACCTACCTGACCTGAATTTCGTTATTCCAGTATTTTTCGGACCGCAGTTGATGTAGCTGCAGCTGTCTTTTATAACTTCTCTAATTGAATTATTCATTTAGACAGTAACTTGAATAAAGAAGTGTACATCCAATGTAGATTAATTTAAAACTGCATACTGAACTAAAAATTTCAATTTCCAGATAATCTCGTCTTCGCAAGCTCTCCTTGAGCTTTTTAACGACACTACGATTAATCCATTAGCAAAAAAAAATAATAATAAATAAAACATAAATTAAGTAATGATAAGACCTGAACTGAGAGGATAAGTTTTGATTAATCGTTGCAACGTGGATTCTGCAGGTCGTTATCAAGTATCGCCTGAAATTTTTCGATTTACCGTAACGATCGCACGGCCTCCTTCTGGCAGCCTCGCTGCTATTATTTTCAGTGGAAAAGCGGTTCGTGCGCCGTCCGCCAGCCGAGCCACGATCCGGCGCGATATGCGCCCGCCGACACACGTGTACAAGGCATACTGGGTCGGCTAATCCAGCTTCTCGACGGGGTGGCGCTCGCGCGATAAATCGCGTCGATTAAAGTCATAATTGAATACAGCGAGAAGCTTTATTAAGCAGATCGTACGAGCTGCCGTCGTTTATTTTATTTTACGTGCTTGTCCAATTTTTCTGACGCTGATTTTTAATACTCGACTAATTCAATTTAAATCAATTGTAGGTTTTACTGAATTAATAAGTAAATTTGGCATTAAAACTGTTTCTTTTTCAGTTGAATTTTTCTTGTAGATACTTATTGTAGATATAAGTATTTTATATTTTAGTGCGACATAATGTACGTTTTTCTGTGTAAAGAAAATGGTGACATTTTCAACAAAAGAACTCAAGAAGAATACATTTTACACGCTTCAATGGCCAACGCGACAGTACTAAACTTGATAAAAAATTACGGAGGTGTAGAAAAATAATTTTCCGGCGGCCTAAGCAGTATAAACTTTTTTTTATATAGTGCATATTTAAAAAGCTCGATTTTAAATCTTGCATACTGTGTGCATTACATTAAGACAAAAATAAATTTTTCTGACAAAAGAAAGATACTTGTATCCCTTTGAGAGAAAATACAGAAATTGTAATGTCACGGTTCCGTAAATCCAAATGCTATTATAGTCTCTTTGAGGGCAGAGAGGGAAGAGCTCGGGAGTCGAAGTATCAAATGGACCAAGTGCATGTGGCAGTCGTCGGGGATAGTGCGGCGAGCGCAGGTCACCGGCGGGCCGTACATATGTGTAAGCAAGAGGGATGTGCTGGAAAACGAAGCAACAACTTGAGCTCGCACCGCATCTGCCGTTTCCGGGATATTCCACCGGCGCTACTCGAGGGAACGTACTATATATATGCCTATATATATGTAAGGTACTATATATATGCCTCCCCCAACAGCGGCTTAAGTAGGATGTGTAACGGGCTTCGCTCTGTCTTCGTGTCTTTCCGCCTTCTCTCGGTTAATTCGAGGTTGAGGATACTGAGGATGGCTTGTTTTTTAACTAATGTGCCTGGCTCAACCCGCTCTCGGGGATATCAATGAAAAGTTAATCTGCCCTAAGTACGGATTTGCTTTGAGAGTCGAGAAATAAAAACGTGGATTAGGAAAACAACAAATGTTATCTTGGGCTCGTTATAATTGAACGCTTTTTCTATACTTTTTCTTCTTGTGCTGAATGACTTTTTAAAATTCCCGCCTGTTTTGAAAGATATATAATGTACATGCTACATCCGCTAGAGTGAAATGGAGTTAAATTTGACTCTATTGGAGTCAAGTTTTCACTCGAAGTTAATTCTCGATTAGAGTGAAGTAGAGTAATTTTTTCACTTAAATTTGTAAGAGTGAAAGGGTAGACCATAACCTAAAAAATTAAGTCATTCTACTCGTGAAAAGTAATTATTTCACTCCACTAGAGAAAATTTCAAATTTAACTCTATGAATCAATTAACTCTAAAATGACTCAAAAAAAAGAGTGACATTTCACACCAGCCTTTTTAGCGTGTACATTTTCTACCTACTCGGAAACCGTGAGCTTTCAAAACAAAACTTATTTTCCCTCTGAATAAATAAAATCCGGAAAAAATAGTATAAGGTATATGAAAGACTGAAGAAACTCATTATACTTCCGAAAATAAAGGGTACACGCTAAAATGGCTAGAGTGCAATTTCACCCTTTTTTTAGAGTCATTCTAGAGTTAATTTATTTGAAAATTTCTCTAGTAGAGTGAAATAATCACTTTACACGAGTAAAATGACTTAATTTCACTCTGATAGATTGAATTTTTTTTAAGTTATGGTCTACCTTTTCACTCTACATTTGAATGAAAAAATGACTCTACTTCACTCCAAACGAGGGAGTTAACTTCAATCTAAACTACAAGTGAAAATTCCACTCCAATGGAGTCTAATTTAACTCCATTTTACTCTAACCGATTTAGCGTGTACACGATTCCTCTTCGAAATTAATAGTCATCGATGTTACAAAGCGCTATGTTCCAGCAGCTCACTCCGAAAGTCTACATCGCCGTCAACCCCTTGATATTTTCCTGCTCTTTCTTAATCGCCTGCACTCCGGGCCAAGTCCTTTTGTCTCGGTCACGTTCCGTCCTCTTTCTCGCGCTCGCGGCCTGCTCTACTCCTCTCTCTCTCTCTCTTTCTCTTTCACTCGTACTCTTTCCCTCCCTTTCGCTCTTCCTCGAAGTGGCGCAACGGAGTGCGATGGCTATCTACAGCTCCGGTGGCCGGGGCGCGTTTAAGCTAATCGCGTGCCCGTCGCGAGTTTGCTCTTCGGGAAGCTCTCGCGAGCTTAACCGAGGCTCGGTTACGCCGAAAAGCGCTTCGCTGCGGCCGCGCGCTGCACGGCACGAGGGCTCGACTGCCGCCGCGTCGAGAGCCTCAATGCATGACTAATTTCGTTGGCCGACGCCCCTGCTCGGGACCTCACCCCCATCCTCCACTCCCCTCTCGCCTGCTGCGGGCGTCCAAAATTACGAGATTCCAAAGTTACACAAGCTCTCAGCTTTTGCCCGAGCTTTGTACTTTTGGCCATTCGTCTATTAACGTTGACCGCTCACTCCTGCTTTATTTGACTTTCGGGTAAATAACGCTTTATTTAACTTTGTTTTCGAAGCGCCGGAAAGTTATTAGGCCGCTGTAAACGGTGGCAGTCGATGTTACGCGTCTGACTTTTGCGTTGTAAAGTAGGCCCTTTTTTTTCGATGTGAATAGTGATGAGTAGATGTCGATTTGTTTTTCTGTCAGTTGTCGTCGTTGTAATGTTTGTTAAATGTGTACTTATAAATCAAAAATATGAAGAAAAAAACGGTAACTTACGTCGATGGTTCTTAATAATAAGGGTCTACTTCAGCGGTCAGGATAATAAGGAGCTATGTTAATTTAAAATTACGAAAACATAGCTCCTTATTATCATGACCGCAGAGGTAGACCCTTGTTATTAGGAGCCGTCGATGTATGTTACAGAAAAGCAAACAAAATAGCCCTTAGAGCCTAAGACGAAAACTCGCCTGCTACCATCTAGCAAATTTAATTTACACACACAGGAAAAGGATTGGTGAAAAAAAGGTAAGCCGAAGGGACTTATCGGTTCGTCCTATTTCACTTAGATCCTAAGTTATTTTAGGGAATGTATGAGCCTCTGGAGAGTCTACCCCAATCGATTAGCCACTAAGTAACCAGCTGCTCGACCAGTTCCGTACCTCACTAAATGCACTCGAAGCTGTTTGTTATAGATCTCTTTAATGTTTGATCGGTTGGGCAAGATAATTAATTGTCAAGCAGTTTAACCTTTCCTAATGTAAATATAAATTGGTTTAATAATAAAAAAAATTAATATTTATATGATGACTAATATTTTAAAATGCAGGGATACGCAAATCTTTACTCTGCGACCGTCTATTATGAGTATGAATTTAATTGATTTTTTTGATTTACAAAAAATGTATGATTTTCTTTATATCTTAGGAGCTCAAAAATATTTTATAAACAATCAAAAATAATAAGCAACTGCAACTAAAACAAAAAACGACGGCACATAAACGAAAATATCTTGCCTCTTCAAAAAGCGAATGAAGGAAGCAAAAGGCTATAAAACGATCAGAATCCTTCTTCCGTGAATTTTTAATTAGGCACAAAATTAGGTCATCTCGAATTTAAATCCCGACCAACAATCACCGATAAATTTTTCATGGAACGATCGCGAAACCGAGCAACACACAGGCCTCTCTGAGGCCGCCCACCACACAGCCGTCCGTGTAGGTATCAGCGGGAATGCGAAACCGGCCACGCGACCTCCTGAAAAGAATCGGCCGGATTCGGTCGGGCACACGCGCGGTCGACTCCTCTCAAAATCAGCGCCCGCGGCCGCCGCAAAGTACACCTACCCCGATGCGGCCTTTCACGCGGGTCGGGCGCGCACGTCACTGCGGTTGCGCCGAGCGCGCTTTACAATGTCGGTTGTATTGCCCGAGGCGCGCGAGGCAGCGGAAGGCCCGAAGCAACTTTTTTGCGAGCGAGTCGTTATCGAGTTCCAGCGAAGACGCTCCGCCCGTTAACGTGGCCGGGCGAGCTTCAGACGCTTCACTTCCTTCGCGGGGAGAAGAATTAATGGTAGTTTCTGAGAAAAGATTTAAGATAGAATTTGTTTGCGACACGCGAGATGAAGGATGGTTCGGTTTGAAAGAGAAAGAATATTGAAAGTTCGTATAGTAGATAAGCTAGGCCGGTTCTGGCTCACTTTTCCAGGAACTGGAGTGATCCAGAACCGGCCTAGCCTTCTACGTCCCCCCCTCCCCTCCCCTCCCCTTGAGCTAGAACCGGCCTAGCCTTCTACGGTCCCCCCTCCCCTCCACACACACACACACCCTCTCTCTCTCTCACACACACACACACACACAACCTCTCACACACACACACACACACCCTCTCTCTCTCTCTCTCTCTCTCTCTCTCTCTCTCTGGACAGGTGAGTGTTCGCACGCCTTATTATACGCTCTACGCATACAACGAATTTTCTCTATATTCACACGTCGGTGTGAGCACTCACCTGTTTCAGTGGATCCAGACTCCCGCAGGCTCCATGCAAACGGAGCATA
>JAWWEN010046958.1:0-11923 GCA_035582955.1 Sycophila texana
TTATTAATCACGCATTCAAATGAGAGAGTTTCACTCCTACCATGAGTGCAATGGCCACTCACATCTTTTTTTTTTATGTAAAAATGACTTATTAAATAAATGAAAATGTACTTTTTCAAAAAGTTTAACCATATTCACTATATAAGAGCATATAATTAATATGTCAAAAATAGTCACAGCCAAAATAAATCGTCTCTAACAAGGAAAAATACAATTCTTTCAAAACCTGATAAATTCAAGGAATCATATGACATCGTAACTTTATCAGGTTCTGAAAGAGTTTACTTTTATTTAGAGCTTTAAAATTGACAAAATAAATTAGGTCTTTTTTAAAATATGCTTTTCTTCATTAGAAGCAACGAAATGAAAATGTCATTTCTTCTTCTTTACAGAGATTGATTTTTATACTTTAAAGCGGAATACTCCTCTCTTTTTCTCTACACCAGTTTTAAAATGAGCATACTGCGAATCGTAAAAAAATAATTTCGCGTTACCTTAAAAAAAAAAAAAAAAAATGTTCGAGACTCACGCATGGACGGTCGAGTTTTCATAATTGAATGAGCTCCACACGCCACTCGACGCAACTCGGCTTGGATTCATAACACTGCAATTTTCGAGATTGGGGTCACCAAAAACGCTTACTCAGAAGCGATGCTCACACATGATTGAGTGGGCATTAAGGAAACATTTCTCGGGTCTCTTCTTTAAAACACGTCGCTCGAGTAAAAAAAAAGAACAACAAATGTAAAATCTATTTAGCTCAAGGCCTGCATTCATCGAGTCAAGTGTACAAAAACGTATTTGCAGGTGTATAAGCTTATCCGCGTGACGTGCACCGAATTGCTAACAAAAAAAGAAATGACCTACCGACTAATCGCCGCGTTGAAGATTTCTCGTCGCGTTGGTATCGCACGTACATCGACGGGCGAGGAATCGAAAGCTACACGCGGATCATAGTTGACGCGCAGGACTATGAGGAGGGGAGGAAGGAGCAGATCGATTGATCGACGAGGATCGTTTCGCAAGTAGAATTTCTCGCTCGTCCTTATTAGTGGCGATCACACTCGTCGGAACGTGCCATCTTTACATAAGCCTGCCGCAACGTCTGGCCGTGCCGCGTGTCGCTTCTCTCTTTCTCGACCTGCGACGTTTATTAGTCAGAGACTCGTTACTGACTCAATGAGATTTTTACGTTTTTAATTTTTGTCTATATTTTTATTTTTATTTTTTACTTATTTATTTTTTGTTTTAAAGGAGCAGAATTTTTAAATGGCTTTGAGTGCACGCTTGAAAGGTATTTGAAGGTAAATGAAAGAGTATCGCTAATGTATCCAGCTGAAAATGTAAATATAACCATAAATTGTTTATTAACCTATAAACTTTTGTATTCCTAATATTTTTCTTTTTTTTTGTAATTTAAAGTTGTTTTGCAATACTCGGAGATAATCCTCTAGAAACATTTATATAGTGTCATTCATTTTGTCGCTGATTGACTTCGATAACTTTTACTGTAAACTGTTTAAATTTATCGTGGGGATCCTAAAATTTTGTTTTGAGAAACTTATGAATTGTTCTAAGGAACCTACAAATTTTTCGAAAAAATTGTCAAAATTGAGCTCAAACTTATTAAAATATATTTGTTAAGGTAGATGAAAGGGTATCGCTGAAAATCAAAGTATAACCATAAATTGTTTATTACCTAACAAAATTGCCAATCACGAAATGCTTCGAAATCTTTAATCTGGTAAAGTGAATATAAAAATAAAATAAAAGTTTGCAGCTGTTACGCCAGTAGTAAATGCATGAGTTTCTTAATGTTTCATGAAATCGTCGCTACTCGGACCATTTAGTGGTGCTCTTTGTGAAAGTGAAGAAACAGAATTAAAATAATTCCGCGATGATAACATTATCAATAGTTTTATTGATTGTAAGAAAATTAATAAAATAAAACTTTTACTCGTGATGGAATTAACTCGATAATTCGATAAAACGATCAAAATGCTTCACAAATTCCTGCCATTGTTTTTTCATGACAGGATAATTTAATATTACTTGAGAATATATACTTTTTAATTATATTCTTTTCGCCATCAAATCAAATCTTATTTTCTTGTATTGCGGTTAACTATTACCTAATAAAAAATTCATTTTTTTATTCGCTAACAAATTGAAAAGCAAAAGCAGCAAATTCATCGAATCACCAACCGAACGAGATTGAAAAAGAAATTAGTTTTCAAGCAACACCGTGTAATAATATCCTACATTGTCGAACCAAAACAAAAATATACTATCAATGAAAAAAATGCTAGAAAAACACGGCACTTGTCACTTGTGCTCAGTGTTTCTCTCGTGAACAAACAACATCTGAGAGCAACAAAAGTAGGAAGAACAACTAGTCCAACGAAAACAACACGTTTGAGGTAAACGCATCGCGGTCGAAGATTATTTCGTCGCCTCTTCACGTGCGCACACAAGCGAGCCTCCGGAACCTTGACAGCCTGGCGCCTATAGAATACAGAGACGCGCGTGCACGATGAAGGTGCGCTCGTCGATCGTCAAGCCTAAACGTCAGCGTAATAAACATACAAAAGGAAAATCGCGAGTACATACACCGACTCTGTTTGCATTTTATAAATTCAACACAATATACTTATCTACAGCACCGAGTACACTATATTTATTCTCTTCTTCTAAGGCCGCAAACGATCGGGTCAACCGATCGACAAACCAAACACGCGATTAGTCAACGCCTCTATCGCATTTACTTCACGAGAGAGTAGCGGGTATTTTTAACTCGTTCAGGTTATATAGAACGTGAAAATCGTGCAGGTTCCGTCGAACTTCAAGAAGAAAATGAAAATAATCCTTTTTTTGTGATCAGGTCAACCGATCACGCCACTAGTCAATGCTTTGAAAACAAGTCCTTATGAAAAAGTTCTGCATAAATTATAAAGAAAAATTTTCTGTAGATTCTCTGTAGATTCTTTGCCTATATTCTGCCGATTTTTTATAGATTATCTGCAAATTTTCTGCCGATTTTTTATAGATTTTCTCTAGATTTTCTATAAAATTATTATATTGAATCTCGAAAAACACCTGTACACAAAAAATCAGTAAAAATTCTGAGTAACATTCTTTATAAAATCAATGCATATAATTTTTTCGTAAGAGGGTGCCAACTTTGACTCGACCAATCGTACCGAACGTCCGAATAAACGTGCCGGTTCCATCGAACCTGAAGAAAGAAACGAGGACCAACCTTTTTTTATTGCCGATCGCGTGGGCAAAAGCGGCGGATCGGTAAACAGCTCGGGGCTGCGGAAATAGCCGCGGCGCACTGACGCATCGCGCAGTTAATTGCACGCGGCGCGCGAGAGACAACAAGCGCGCGCACGAGATGCGATCTTCGATCCCCGCGGCGTGTGCGGCTATTTTCGGCGCGGCGCGGGGAATGTCGGTCGCGCGGTTGGCCTCTTCCGGCGCGGGACTTTGCACACGTGCACCACACGCGACTGGCCCTCTGATAAACGCCCCGCATGTTTCGCGACGCCCCGCCAGCTAATTTAGGATCGAGCGAAATTAAAGGTGGTGTTCAGGACTTCACGAGGAATCGGATTAATCTTGTCTACTTTGTTTTTGTTCTTTAACTGTCATGGTATGTGAAACCTATAGGCTTTTTATACAAAGTTTAGAAGAGATTTGACGGGTAATTACGAAGCAAATGATAGAAGGATATACTTGTTAAGAATTTCAGAAGATATTGTTTAGTAAAAATTATAGACGAGCATATATGTTAAATAAAACATCGAATCATGCTAATTTTAATAATTATAAAAAATATATCTTATGACGAGAATTTCAAAACTATATTAATCGCAAGACAATGTATCCATTGATGTACAACAAGCGTAGTTACGTTCAGTGATGTCACACACGTGTCTTCTAAAATAGACACATTTGTGTGTATGAAGTGAATACGTAAAGATAGCGTCTTATGGATGATTGATATTATTTCATGAATTCTTCTTAGACTCTTTTAATAAAGATATATAATATTTCTGTGTATAAGATGAATAAAATATACATGTAACATAAATATTTAGAAAAACGTTTAGTCCCACTATTTTCAATTGTTCGCAAACTACTTGTACGGGAATTAAATCAAAATTCCACTTAATAATTTCGAATAAATATCTTTGGTCAAAGCAGTTATAAATAAATTTAAAAAAAAAATTACCGAAGGAAAATAGTAGGATAGATAAGCAATATTTTCTTATAACATACGTATAAAAAAATCAAATCAATTAAAACAAAAATTAATTAATTAAAAGCAACTATTAATTAATTATTAATTACACGTCTAATCATTAGTCAGATCGATTATATTATTTTCCACTAAAACGATTTCTGAATATTGTACAAAAAAAAAAAACAAGAGGAAACTAATCGATCTAAAGAAACTCCTTCCGGATAACACCATCATCATCATCATCATCGGCTCGGCTATATAATCGCTTAATAATAAATCCGTCGAGTCACTCTTCTCGCAGTTCGCATCGTCACCCCCACCTCCGACTGTATAGCTTCCGCTCCGTTCACCTGGCGTCGATGCGTCAAAAATAAAAAATTTAAAAAAAATACCCACGCACAGAGAAAGAGAGAGATGAAGAGAGGGGGGCAAGACTCATCGGCGCCAAGGCAACAACGACGAGAGAGAAACTCGTCGTCGAGGCCACTGCAGCGCTCGCCGTTTCGGCAACGCGGAAAAGCGACTCTTCCCGCGGCGCGTGATGGTCGTCGCCGCTGGCCTGAATTCCCGCGATGCCGTCCGAGCGCACACATGCGCGCGTGTCAAAACAGGAAAGCCGCCGTGGCGCACGTGCCCGAGCGAAAACAGCCGACATTCCTCCGGCGTTGCTCACCCATCAGCGGCTCCGCTTTTCCGACGGAGCGGCCAGAGGGGGTGGGGGAGGGGCTGCACGCGGCCGCTTTACTCTCGAGAAAAATCACGGCGATCGAACCGTCCACGCGGCTCTTTCGACAGGTGTATGAACGCGATGCGCTGTGCATCAGGTGTGACTGGGTTCTCGAATGCGCTCCGTTGGGAAATCGACGGTGCTACTATACTTCGTTGCGTATTCGCTCGAAGAAAAAAAAAACGCGAACGCGCGACTCTGGACTCGGACGGTAGAGTTAAAAATTTTAGCGATTAAGCTGGTTTATGTACGGTGACATTTCAAGGATATTGCACGGAGAGAAAATTTCTAGGGAAAATTGCTATACTGGTTTTGTAACGCCAGGACAGACTGGACAAATAAAAAATTTTACTAAAAAGTATAGTAAAATTTTGCTAGACTTATAGTAAATTATGATGAACTTACAGATAATTATGCTGATTTTACTGTAAATTTTGTTGAACTTACAGAGAATTATGCTGATTTTACAGTAAATTTTGCTGAACTTACAGAGAATTATGCTGATTTTACAGTAAATTTTGTTGAACTTACAGTAACTATAAGTCAAGCAATTTTACTATACTTTCTAGTTAAAATTTTTCATTTTTCGTGTTTGTCCCTGCGTTACAAAACAGTATAATGTTTACAAGAACTTTTCTCTCCGTGTATAAAAAAATTTTATAAGTCAAAAGAATTGTAATAGAGATTTTTTAATTCATTTTTTTTTTCTTTTTGTTTGTAACTTAAAATCGCTTTGCGAAATCCGCAGAGAAATTCTCTAGAAAAGATTTACAAGGTATCATCGTCATTTTGTCACTGATACATTTTATTATAAAACTGTCATAACTGTAAAACTATGAATTTTTATTTTTATAAGGTATACCTACGAATTTTTTTAGAAACCTATGAATTTTTTTAAAAATTCTTGTTAAAATACAAATGTGGGTAGAACAAAATTACAATGGTACCTTGTAGAATTTACTAATGGATTTCTTTCCGCATAGTTTTGAAAATCTATATAGATTCAATATAAATGAAATATTAATTTATTATGGAAATTAAACAATTAACTTATTATTACTGATTTTACGTCAGAAAGAGGTTACAAGGCGAAAGTTATATGAATGAAAAATAAAACTGTAGTATATAAAATGCAAACAATGTGCGTATACGTACGACTATTAACATTTTAAGTAGATCCAAGTAACAAGTCAAGCAGCGCATACGCGTGCGAGAAAATTCATGAGTTTCAAGTGTGTTTTTCTCTGGAGTAATTGAACAAAACGCGTATTTTTCATTTAGAATTACTGTTATTCCTCTCGTAAACTAAAATTAGCACAATAACAACCTGCATCATAACTGCAGGTAACATCGTGTTTTTCAGTTAATGAAAACAGACAGCAGTAGCTACGAAAAAAAAGCTACTGCGGTAAATTACTTTTAAACGCAAGAACGATCAATAATAACGCGGCATTAACAATTATTTTATCAGAATAACATTTTATCAATTTAAAATTCCAAATAAATTTGCAAATAATTTCTAAAGTGAAAATTTAAAGCGAAAATTAATTGGCAAAAGATCCGTCAAGCTCTGGCTAACGAGGAGCGACGAATGAAACTGGCCTTGCGAAATGCAAGAATTGAACGATAAAAAAAAACGAAATATCAGTGATGCAAGAGAGGAGAAATTCCGTCATAACTCACCCTCGACACTTTCTTTTTTGTGTAAACCTCGTCGTCCTCCGAGGCCGTTGCAAAATTCAAATTTCCCTCGCAGTAGCCGTTGTTTAGACCCATCCTGTAGATCTCGTCCTTACAGGATCTACCATCGATGCTGCGAACAAAAACAAAGAGTCTCTTATTGATCATTTTCAACAAAAAAAAAAAGCTTCCGTGCAAATTACTCATTTTTCTTTTCCTCACTTTTACACTAAAATAAACTGCATCATCTGGGTATATGATTTTATTTTTATAACATTAAACGGACAGTAAAATGTTTGTATAAATTACATAAAAATATACAAAATATTTTTTTTTCTTTTTATTTTCATGCAGTGTCTCGAAAAAAGTTTCCTCCGTTCTATCCACTTCTCCCACCTCGCAAAATAAGTCGCAAATAATATAAATCAACCAGATCAAAATTAAAAATGGGGAATTGAATCCATCGAATTGTATTTTCTTAACACAACCAATTAAGTTCGACAATAGAACTCTATTCTTTTTCCGCGTAGGAGTTAAGCAGTTGGGAGTACATACGTTCATCCTCTATAATGCATTATTCGATCGGGGGTAGTATGTAATAGATATATATAGATATAGATTATGTATATTATATGTATATAGATCTCACGAGAGGAGCGGAAGTGATACGAGAGAAAGGACTGAAAAATTAATACAATAAGACGGAAATATCTGATGTATTGTCGATTGATTAATTGCCATCAATTAATCAATTCAAAATCGATATAAATTCATAAAAATAATTGGACACTGTATCGAGCGATGTTTACGCAGATTTATTAGCGAGATCAGGATAAACTACAAATATTTTCGTTCGATCTGATGTCGTCTGATCTTACGTCTACTGCTTGTATTTACGTAAGAAAAAAATAGATTTCTCGATTGGACGAGGTTTGGTTATTTTTGTCGTCAGTTTTTATCGTTAGTCGTAAAGAGAATGACTAATGTAGGACTATACCGAGGGTCTATAAGACAAATGTGAAGATCTACAATTGACTGCTGTTAAAATACTCACTCGATAAGCGAAGAATAAGGAACTTTCTTATAATTATGACACGTTGCCATGAAGTCAATTCCTTTGAGTAATTAAATCTTTTTATGTCTCTATCTATACGCTATAAGTTGATTGCTGTTGAAAGAAATTACTGCGACATAATCAAATACAGTCTAACAATAAATTAATAAAGGAATTTGCGTATAGGTATTACCTGCCATAAGAAGTTTTTTTAACTTTAATGCAGAATGCATATATCATATTGTGTATGTATTCACATTAATCCATTACGTTTATTTAAAAATTCAATTAATTACCATCATGAGTAATTTGTTATGGCTGCAATAAAAATTTCAATTATCTTAATGAATTGCTTCGTTTAGAATTAGTACGTTAACTGGAGTAAAATAATTGCTTGAATATAAAAAAATTAAATTAAATTTCTAGATCGTCTGACCGTATCCAGCTGTATCTACTGCAGATGCAGTTCGATAATTGCTAATAACGTACCAACGCGAAAAGATGCAAAAAGCTCCAAAAATAGCAATGAAGTTGTTCACTTTTATCATAAGAATTGCAAGAAAAGCTCCGTACTTTTCACAGGAAAAAGCACCATAATATTTACGGAAATCACCAACACTAAAAAACTTCACCAACCATCCAAGATTCAGGTAAAAATTGTGCTAATTTTCCCGTTAAAAAATACCGCGATTACGTTTTGTCACGTAATTTTTACGAAGGGAGCTTTACCGTAATTTCATCGAGAAAATGATCTCTGTCAGTGTAGATTTTTCCCTGCAACCTATATACAATTTTTAATCCCATCAAAAAATTGCACTGCAAAAACGCATTGAAATAACTCGTCCATGAATCACTCGATGCCGGTCAGAGTCCGCAGCGCTATTTGTATCGATAATTCAATTAAAACGGCGAAGTGGCTCAGGCCGATTGCCCCGGCACGAGAGAGCGTCTTCGTCCGAAAGTCGTCGACGTGTCGCGCGCAGTGCAACCGAACATGCATTCCCGAAGACGACAAAGAGGTCGACGTTACGCGATAAGGCGCATAATTGCAATTAAGGACGGCCGCGCCGGGGTCGCCGCACGCACGTATGCATTTTCTCGCGTGCGTGCGCGCATAGAAATCGCTTTGTGCTTTGCCGATCACACGAGGGAATAGTCGCAGTCGACCCGTCGATCGTTACCCGGCCTACTTCCTTTCACCATTTTGTTTTCATAAGTTTACAATGGATGCATTTTACTAATTTTTGAATCATTGAATGTCTGTATATGATTGCTCCTCGATCAAGTCGGAGAAAGAGAGTAATCCGAGCTTTTTTTCTATACGATATATCTATCGTACATCGTATATAATGATACCTTTGATTTATCAGGGGGCAAAAATATTAAACGATATGTACAATATTTATTACAGCAGGATAATTAGAGCATATAAAAATAAATAGCTATTGGTTAATTAAAAAATCTGTAATCATCATTTATGGTCGAAGTATTAGACTAGTACAATGAACAATGCATCTAAATTCTTATTTACTATACGTTTATGTGGCACTTAAATTTTGCGAACACACAGACTTACGAACATATCGTTGCCCTTAGAAGAACACATTTCAAAAAAGGTCTTTTTCAAATTTTCATTTTTAAAGCACTAGAGAAAAGTATGTTCTACTGAAATCTATTTTCTTTTTTTTTTTCGTTAAAGGCAAAGATGTAATCTCCTGTTGAAGCCTTAAAAAATTCGTAAATAAACAATTAATGAGTCAATGTTCACGTCTACTTACAATAGCTCCAGAAAAATTAAAATAATTTTTTATTAATTCTGCAGTAAAAGTAGACCCCCCAAAAGAACAACAAATTAGCTTCTTGAACTTGAAGATACTTATTACGATCATATAAATAACATTAATATAAGACGCCACTTACGCGTGTATAATAATAAAAGACATAAATAAATATTAAGATCTAAAAAGAAAAGTAAATACTTTTCTTTTTAGATCTATTAAGTTTTTAATTTACTAAGTTTTTGTAAAAAGAAATTAGTAACTTAGCGAGGATCTTCACTTTGCAAAGTTCTACTTCTAGTCTCAGTGCTCACTTTAAGGATGTTGAATTCACGTTGCACACCTGTATAAGGAAATCTAGGCTTATCCTCAGAAAATAAATCAGCCAAAAAGTTATAGGCTGACGCATCATCATCAGAGGGAAAAAAACGTGTCATATGACGACAGTACATTGGAACGCGTGCAAATTTGACGTACAGCAGAATGGATGTATCCCAGATTATTTTTGCAAAGTAAGCAGCTATTTTGGTAATCGCCTAAAAACGACCCTGCAGTATTAAATTTTGATGGTATCGCTTCGTCGCTTTCGTGTTTTCTAGTTTGTTTATTGGATTTCGTCAGCAAGTCCACACATCTGTATTCTCGGGACGGTTTGTTGTTGTTTTTCGTCGCTTTTGCTACGCGCTTCTTGTTTTCAGTCGAATACTGGCATTGCTCTTGAGAGAAGAAACTAAATTTATCAAGCCAACCTAAACAATTTTAATTCAATATATCGCTTACGCAGCCGACGATGATCCATTCCTCTTTTTTATCCAAGCGATAAAATATTTTCTTCTCGTTAACTTTTTCGCGCAATATTGACTGCCGTAATACTTTCCATCGCTCGAAGGCATCAGCCGGACTGTCACGTGTAACCTCGAGAAACCGTCGTCGGGATAGATACAAGGGAAAATCACCTCGAGCGAGAAAAAAAGTGGAAATAGATGGCGAAGATGAAGCACCGAGCAAACTCGAGGCGCGCGTAGCGTGGACGTATTACCACTTTTCTGCGAGAGACGTGGGAGGGGCTCGTGTCTCGCCAGGATTGACCACGAGATCGAAAACGTGCGCGACGACAGGTTAATGGATCGCGGAGAAGATACGACGGACCACGGGAAAGGATTGATGATCGGACGAAAACAAGATTGATATCCGTTTCGTAATTTTCTTCGCAATTGTAGATAATATTATTACAATTTATTTATGTTTTATATAGAATGATAAGAAGTATTAGTAATTTTAGATATATTTTTATGAATGTTTATTGTCACTACAAGAAAATACAGACAGATTTTGATAAATTTTGGTATATAAAACGAGCTCAATTAAATTAGTAAGAATTGCAGAATACACAAATTACAAATTTTTATCATTCTAAATGTTAATTAATACAGGCTCTTATGAGAAATTAATTTCATTTACTTGCGTTACAAAACAATAGACAAAGAGAATTTCACGAAAATTGCTTTTTAATAGAAAAGTTACTTTATTACTTATATCTAAATTGATTTTAATAAATGTATAAAAAAAATGTAAAAAATATTTAATAATAATGCTTTTAACCTAAGATATCGATCAAAATATTTTAATTCAGAATATATACCGTTTTTTTAATAAATTTAAATCAAAAGTATAACGACAGCATGTAGTTGCTGTTTCGAATGCGTTGGTACTTTGACAGACCTTCTGAAATGGTGCAACTAAATAATTTCTTTGAATAAACTAAACTTTTTGAAAACTACTAAATTCTCGTAGTTTAAAAAAACATATAAAAATTTTTTAATTACTTTTTAAATGTAATTTGTAAGCCACACTGTTCGGAACTGAAGAAACATATAAATATAGTTTCAAACAAGAAACCTCAAAGTGAAGTTTAGTCTTTTAAATTGATAATTTTGCCAGAAAATATATAGAAGTAATTAGCCTCGCTACTTACACTTACACCTTAACCAATTTATCTACAACGATCAAATAAATTTCTTTACACATAAAAATAAAAACATTAACACGATTTTAAACGATACTTAATCCCCACAAAATTGCGCGACATAAAACGAAAAATCGTCGAATCAAGCGCCCGCGCGCGGACGCCCATTCAACAAACAGCTTCCCGTAATTACCCCCATAAAAAGCCGTGCCCGCAGCAATTAAATATTTTTACCTCCGACAAGATAAAAGAGAGCAGCGGCCATTATTTACTCCCCGTCAAAATTTAATCAAAGAGCATTTACATTTTAATTAAATTCCGCGCGTCGTCCAGCCGCATCCGCGCGATCAGCGTCTCGTCACGAGCGCACCGCGCGGATATAACACTCGTACCCGTACACACACACACACACACACACACACACACACACACACACACACACACACACACACACACACACACACACACA
>JAWWEN010046989.1:0-46309 GCA_035582955.1 Sycophila texana
TGTACCACCCCCCCCCCCCCCCCCCCCCCAGGGGCTGTCGAAGCTCGTGTGTAGCTTTTAATGTACGCGCATTTCGGAGATCGCCTTGGAGGTGACGGAGGGGCGAACGAAGAGTCGCGCGTTTTTTCGCGAAAATCGCTGATGCGTGGCGAAACAAAGTATCCTTTTTCGTTTTGCGCTGGCCATCGCATTTCGCGAGCGGTCAATTCGATACCGCTCGCCGCTTGTGAAATTCTGTCGCAACTCGTCGAGCCTCGGCCCTCGTCCTCTTCCGCTTAGAATCGGATTGACTGCGATTCTCCGGCGATTCCCTACTTTTTTCGCGCGAAGCGTTTCTTCCTTTCGTATTTGTAGTATATTATCATGTCATTTCATTTAGGTACTTATTTTTTGTGCAAATTTGAGTGGATAATATGATTTGAAATTGTTGTTTGTTATTGTTTGAATAATTAATTATGTGTGTAAACATGTTATTTTATTACTTTATTGAGACGAGACGAATAAAAAATGTAATTTATATTAATTGTTTATTATCGTTAAAGGAATTGCTTTTATCAGCTTACTTACATGTTTCGATAATTTATTACGTGCATGAATGATGTTTTACTATTGTACTGAAGCGAAAAAATATAAAAAAGTGGAATTTACAAAACTACTTTTTATATTAAATTAAAAGTTAATGTACGTAAAATCAATCTTGTAAAATCTCTCCGTCATACACCTATAAGCTACAGCATATCAATTATTTAAATTAATTCTGTAAAGGTGTAAAAAGTAAGCGCAGCTACTCTAAAAAATTCTACAAAAAATAGAACTCTCGAACGAAGCGAGAAAAAAATCGATCTCACGAAAAGTCGCGATTGTCCGACCATCAGCGTTTCCACGACGAAAGTAGCGCAAACTCGCCTTCCTGTAAAAGCATAGACAGAACACCTGAAAGGAGCTTCGAGGAAGGAGGGGGTGCAACGGACTTGCGACAATGTGCCGACGTCGATCGGCGTCGGGGGCAGGGTCGGGCAGGTGTTCTGTAACGCGGCGATCCCGCGACTCTCGCGTTTTGACTGCTCGGCCGAATCCGCTGACGAAGGGGGCCGACGACCCTCCGCGGACGATCGCGGGTTGACGAACGCGCCGCGGCGACATCGAGATCGGACAATCGGACGGTCTCCGGAATGTCCAGCGACTTTTTTATTTTTCAATTCCGCAGATCTCTTTTTTAAAGAGCGCCTGTGTAAATTCTTTTGTGATAACGTGTGCGAGATTAGGCCTGTTATTTGATCACGTTGTCTTCGATCTGCGCTAGTCATTAGTTATTTAATTTTTATTAGCAATTTAGTTTTATTTTTGTAAGTTTCGTTTGTCGTCTTGGACTGCGTGTATATCATATGTATTTCTTTTTACTTTTTGTCATTTTTATGTTTTATAGGACCAATGAGTAGTTGGCCAAATAAATGTTTTTTTTTTTATCACAATCATTTAATTCCAATTGTTGCGCAATTCTTCAGTGGTTATTTTTATTGTTGTTATATTCTAGTTGATAGTGTTATTTCTAGAGTATAGCTTTGTTGTACGACCGACTTGTGGTAGTTATCTCATAATGTTTTATTTTTTTATGGAATTTAACGTGCGAAACGTTATTTAATTATTATTACTTTTAAACAGACAAAATTCAAGTTTCAAGTAGATCTCCCATAAACTGATTTACAATGTCCTCCCCAAAAAGAAAAGAAATACTAAATTAAGTACTCCACAACTGGCAATAAAAATTGAAACGTCTCCTTTTTCTGCAGATAGGCTTCAAAGGTTTCGGCCTAACCCCGGAGAAGCTGAAAACAAAGGGAGTGTTCCAGTTCGAGGGCAAGGACTACACGCTCCGACACGGTTCCGTCGTCATCGCCGCTATCACCAGCTGCACCAACACCAGCAACCCCAGCGTCATGCTCGGGGCAGGTACGAAAAATTCGACGCATTTTATTGCACGGGATGTGCGAACGTCGCCTCGTAGGATTATCCAGAATATCCGGGAGGGTATCGATTGCCGTGCGATGAAAGATTTGCGAGGACTGCAGCTTTATTTTAATGACGGGGGTCATTTAGAAATATTACTTTGAGTACCTTTGGAAGGGAAACATTTTCTTAATTTTACGCACGAAGATAATTTTAAAAATAATTTTAAAAATTAGTGCTCGTTGTATTATTTTTTGTTTACGTTCAATGGGTACACCAAGAACAAGGAGAAATTTTCATTTAAAACTAACTTTTATAAGAATACTAGAAAGAAAATACCTGTAAATGCCTTTAAATAATATATTTATTCCCAAACTAAACAAATAATGCTTCTTCATGGTGTACTTATTCAAAATTAATTTTTTTTTAAACGAATTTGTAACGCTTATCATTGGTAATGATAAAAAGCTAATAAGAGCATTTTCTTCTCCCCATTAGGTCTCCTGGCGAAGAAGGCGGTGGAGCAGGGCCTCACGGTTGCACCGTACATAAAGACTTCGTTATCACCGGGCTCGGGGGTTGTAACTTACTACCTGAACGAGAGCGGCGTGTCCCTTGCCCTCACGCAGCTGGGTTTCGACGTCGTCGGCTACGGATGCATGACCTGCATCGGGAACAGTGGACCTCTGCCCGACTCCATGGTCGAGGCCATCGAGAAGGTACTGCCCGGCCCCCTTCATGTTCCAGTTCTTCGAAAATGTTTACTCAAATGTCTGGATAGTAAACTCGAGTTGTTAATTTTATTGCGTGGGCGATAGAGTCATTTAAACTTTTTACTTGTTTGGTAATTTTTTTAGGAGAATATTTTTTATAATTATTATTGTATAAGTGTTCTTAAAAAACAAAATTAGTTGTAATTGACCATTAATTATTGTATTCTTTTAATACAGAATGAATTGGTTTGCTGTGGAGTACTGTCCGGTAACCGAAACTTCGAGGGTAGGATTCATCCGAACACCAGAGCAAACTACTTGGCCTCTCCTCTTTTGGTCATTGCCTATGCCATCGCTGGTACGGTGGACATCGACTTCGAGACCGAACCTTTAGGTAAGGCACATGTTTGAGGTATTAAAAAAATATTCGATCATATTTGGATGATTTTTTTTACGTTTTAAATTATTACTTGCAGGTCGCAGAGCCGACGGTAAAGAAGTTTATTTGCACGACATCTGGCCTTCTCGTGCTGAGATTCAAGCTGTCGAACAGAAGTATGTAATCCCAGCAATGTTCAAGGAGGTGTACGCAAAAATTGAAAGAGGCAGTAACAACTGGGCCAATCTGCAAGCTCCAAGTGGCAAGCTCTATCCCTGGGATAGCAACTCTACTTACATCAAGCATCCTCCTTATTTCGAAAATCTTACCAGGGTAATTTTACGTATAATTAATTTTAATTTTGGACGCGTTTGTTCATGATTATTTAGTAGTAGTAACTAAATCAGATTTTACTATCTTTAGGAGCTGCCTCCAATCAAACCCATTCGAGGAGCTCGTGTTTTACTCAATTTGGGAGACTCAGTTACAACTGATCATATTAGCCCCGCTGGCAGCATAGCTCGTAACTCACCCGCAGCGAGATATTTATCTAAGAGAGGGTGAGCATACATTTTTTTTTATTTGCAAATTCGAATGAATAGAAATTCACTTAAGTAATAAGTGCAATAATAATATTCACTTAAATAAGTAAGTGCTTATTTACTTTTTATTAGCAATATTCAATTAAGTAAATAGTTGAATAAGTCAATATTGACTTCAAATAAGCGAATGTGCTCTTACTTAAGTGAATATTATTATTTTTGTAACAATTGAAGCAGTTTAAAGTGAAGTTTATACAGTTTCCATTAATATAATTTTAAATTTGTTCTAGATTGAATCCAAAAGACTTTAATTCCTATGGTTCACGACGAGGAAACGATGCCGTCATGGCTAGAGGAACATTCGCAAACATTCGATTAGTGAACAAATTTGTTGGCAAGGCTGGACCACGCACAATTTACATTCCTACAAAAGAAGAGGTACGCGTTATTTTTTGTACAGTAACTTCAATAAAGAATTTTTTACTTTTCTAGATAATTATCTTTTTTACAATTTATAATGCAAATGAAAATATAAATAATTCTACGGATATTATTATATTTCAAAGAGTGATTTATTATCTATGTTTAATTTTTAGATGGACGTATTCGACGCAGCAGAAAAGTACATAAACGACGGCACACCATTAATTGCTCTGGTGGGTAAGGAGTACGGCTCAGGCTCATCCCGCGACTGGGCAGCTAAGGGCCCTTATCTTCTGGGCATTCGTGCGGTGATCGCCGAATCCTACGAGCGCATCCACCGTTCCAATCTCGTGGGTATGGGTATAGTGCCTCTGCAATTTCTGCCCGGACAAACGACCGAGAGTCTTGGCCTTACCGGTTTCGAGGCCTTCGATATCGACATCCCCGAGAACATACAGCCTGGACAAAAAATCAACGTGAAGACGGATAAGGGCAAAAATTTTGAGGTCGTAGTTCGCTTCGACACAGAAGTTGACCTTACGTACTACAAGCACGGTGGAATTCTTCATTACATGATTAGGAGCATGATTTGAGAAGGATGGCTGTCAAGATAAGCTTTGTGAACAAGTGCTGATTTTTTCAAGGGGAAAAATTATTTGCGATACTGGTTAGTTTATTTTTATTTTATCCGTGTAGTATAATTCCCAATTTTTCAAAGCTGAATTGATTCAGTTTTTTATATTCTTTTTAATCACATGTGTGTTCAAATTTGATGCTTCTTGGTTGTTTCATTCACTAAAATATGTCGTATAGCTTTTAAATTATTTTCGTAAGTACTAAGTAAGTAGTGCTTGTAATTTATTGAATGTAATAAAATTCACACCAAAATTGTTGAGAAAAGTATATTTTGTTATGATATTGATATTTTTTAGTGAACTAGCAAACAAAAAGGAATCATTCTAATGTTAAATGTTACAGACTTTATAAATGGTATTCAGAGTAATTTTTTAAATAGAATGACCTGTACATACGAGAACGAGTTTATAAAGTCATGGTACAATTAGATTCTATTCGATGTTTTAATTTTTGTCTTAATTTAATAAAAGTAAGTGTTTTCAAAAGATTAATTACAAAGTATCAAATGACTTATAAATTTCTCAATGTGTTATGTTTTTGATACAAAAGAATAAATGTGCATAATGCAATATAAAAGTAGTATTAAAAAGTACAAAGTTTTTACAGACAAAATATAAAATATAGAATATTTAAAAACCAAATATTTTGAACTCGAATAGAATTGCATATAATGTTTCCCTTAATTATAAATGAAATCATAGGAAGTTAAAGAATAGACTTCTAGATATTAAGTGATTATTCAAAGCTTGGGTAAAAAGGTTCAATGGATCATGAAAGGTATTTACAGTGAAATTGATTGGCTTAGCATATATTAATATCAACTCAAAAGATGAGTCTTTAAAATCTTGTTATACCTTAATCGTTAATTATGTTTTTTTTTATCAATTTGGCATTCCAGAAATTGTCAATGTTATTGATTGATATTTTTATATTTTGCTGAAAAAATGTTTTTTACAAATAATGTACATGATGGCTAAACTTCTCCATCTTTATGTAATAGCTAATAAATTGTACACATTAAATTGTTAACGCAATTCTTTCAAATATACACTTCTTGTTTTTATCCTATTTGTACATTCTTATCACCCGTAACATTATTTTGAGTATTTCTTATAAGCAATCGTCATCTAACAAAAAGAAAAAAAAGTGTAATTTTTTTCATTCTTTATTTTGATGATTTCCAATCAGTACATACAAATTAATCAGAATATTTACAATGTATAAATTATATATAATAAAGTACGATGAAGTTCATCAATTTTAGTTAAAAAGTTATATTTACTGTGATCATTGCTTATTAGAAATATCGTAATCATTAAAAGCACTCCATGAAAATTCCTTTTAAAATACTGTTTGAACATATAAGTGAAGTATTATTACAGTATTCATAACGTTAAATGGTTAGGCTAATAAGGCTTTTACTATTAATTAAATTGCATTTTCATTATAAATGAAAACTGTGTGCTTCACGAGTAGTAAATTAATTACTAAAACATTGTTGTTTCAAGTTTACAATTAGTTCATTAAAGTTTAAGTAAGAGTTCATTAAAGTTTTCCTAATATCATTAATTCCATCTTTCACAAGATAAAAATTTTTCATATTTCATAATTTCACGATAATTCTTTTTAATATCTGGTTGACCTGAAAAAGTCATTTCAACCATACGTCGGTCAGTGGCGCCGTAAAGATGAGAACTGTCAAATGCAACACTGTAAACTGGACTGGACATGTGATACAGGCTCATAAAATACAGCTGAAAATATTCATTATGAAATTTTTATAATTTATTATTCGAGTTTATTTTAAGTAATTAATACATTAGAAATTATAATTTAATTTACCTGTACATATTGAGGTTTACGTTGATCCCATAGAACAGCTTTGCAGTTGAATTGAGTTCCAGTTACCATGGTATAGTTGTAATCCGATGATATGCAATAAATGGTTGCATCAGTAGGATCTGTCCAATGGCTAACACACTCTCCCGATCTTAGAAAATAAAGGAAATTAAATATTTGAAGATTTAGGTGAGGAATAATAAAAAAAAAAAAAAGAATTCTAACAAATAGAATTAAATTTTCTTCACCTTAAGTCCCATTTTCTTACACAAGTGTCATAACCACAAGTAAGCAAACTGTGAGGATTATCCCAAACCAAGTTTAAAATTCCTGCACCATTTCTCCACTTGTGATTAATAATATCACATTCATTAAAACTGAAATCATATAAAATTAAAATAAGTAATTTGTAATAATGAAAATATTGTTTGAAATATATATACGTACGTTGCTAAATCATAAATATGAAGTGGCACCCCTGAATTTCCTGCAGATCCCACTGCTAGTTTTCTACCACTTGGATCGGCTCCGAGGGACCACACTCTGTCTCTAAGTGCAATGGTGGTGATAGTTTCTCTAGGTCTATTAAGTTGACTTTTAGAAAAATTCCATGCTTTCACGGTACCATCAGCTGAGCCAGAAATTACAATGTCTTTATATTTATCTACTGTATCAACATCTTTGGAATGCGCTCTTTCAATACTGCAGTAAAAATGATTTCCACGGTATAGTCTATCTTTCGACCAAAATTTTAGACTACCATTTCTGCAAGATACAATGTTAAAAAAAGTATTTACTAAAAGAATTTCCAATTTCCTTAGAATAATGATTTTTGGATAATTGAATAAAAAGATTACCTATGTCCAGTAACAACTACATTATCGGCTACTACAAATTTACAAACTTCATTAAGTGTGTCTTCATGAAAAATTTTCTGATTGGAATTGAAAGGTTCATTTCTAAGGTATCCACACAACTGATTTCCACCGCACCACCATAAAACATCTTCAGTCAACTGTATCCATGGCATCAATTTGGTAGTATGCGAAAATAAAACATTTTGCTGATAATTTCCTCTTTCCCAATTATGAGTCACTTGCCACTTGAGTCTTGGATTGAGCAGAGGGTTGCATCTGAAAAGTCAATACAACAATTTAATTATATAATTACACCGCTTGTTTTCTTAACAAAATTAAATTTAAGTCTAATATTCTATAATATCTAATTTTATAAGAAAAACACTGAATCGATTAGCTCAATGCCGTAATAATAATAATGATCAAAGCAGTCTGATAACGATCGCTCGTTATGTTATAGTAAAAACAGAAGACATCCGATTTCACTCTATATATAAATATAGACCTAAAATAGACAATTAAATTAAGCTGAAAAGAGAAAGCATTCGCAAGTACGCGTCTTCTGATCTTTCTTAATCGCTATACTATACCGCGTCAAAATCAGCAGATGACAACCTATACAAATTCAAGCAACTTTCATGCGCTTTTTTCACAATCATTCATTTCCTCTCGGGCATCAACTCATGTTTCACTCCCACTCAATGCAAACTCGAAAGTTCCAATAATACTCAGAACGGAGCAGTCTGTTTCTATCGTCCGGGAAACAGCTGTTCGCCAGCGTAAAAAAAAAAAACAAAGTGACATAACCTCTTCGGTCATCGTCCGACCAAACACGCCTGTTACTACTTCGCCTCTTTACTCACGAGTTCGCGACTCGACGTAATTTATCAGCCGCTGTTGCTTCTTTCAATATAAAGACTTAAATTCAGAAACAATCGATCGGTTGAACATTCACCCTTCGACAGAATATACACATGCTTCAAGGTCACTTGCGTTTTTGGAGAGCCACTGCTCCGAAATACAAACTCAACCACTACACAATATTAAAGTTTCATCACTCAGTATTATATCAAGAAACACACAAAATAAATATATATATAATGAAATAAATTCCATCAAAGTAGATTAATAATAAAAAAATTAAATAAATTACAATAATGAATTACTCCACTGTGCTCCATTAGTAAGTAGACTGTAAGATATACACATATGTACATATTCACCTGCAAAATATATATACACATAACGCAACAAATTCTGTCAAAGTAGATTAATTAATAAATAACAAAAAAAAAATAAATAAACTACAATAACGAATTACTCCACTGTACTCCCCTAATAAGCAGACTACACGCATACACACATACGTACATATAAACAAAATGCAAAGCAGAATAGAGTAAATCGGTACAAATGAGTATAAACGATGTATTTATGTACCTGGAGCGAAACCTGCGGTCAACCTGGTTGGTGGCGAGCGTCAGCTGCCCGCGCCTTTTCCAGATCGCCTCGTTGTGGGTGACTTCGTGAAAGAGGGTGCAGACTCGACTGAGCCGGACGAGGTCGAACGCGTGGCAGTAGTCGAAGATGTGGAGGATGATCTCGACGGGCAGCTCGTCGAGCCTGAGGGGCCGCGGGTGCACCGCCTCCTGGAGCTCCTTCATCGCGGGCCGCGACCGAGGGGAGGCTTACCTCGCGTCTACCGACTCTCTCATGCGCGGCGCGTGTCCCCGTGGTATTCTGCTCCGAGCTCGCGCGAAGCTGCACTGCTCCGGCGTAGATCCCGTCATGTCTATTTTGACGCCGCGAGTTGCGGTGGGACGCGCCGTCTCGCTCGCTACCGTCGGCCCGGCCGATCGGACTGTCCTTTTCTGCTGGGCTGAGTGAAGTTGGCCGCGGGCGGCGGGTGTACTCGAAGTTTCTAGATCGATCTGGCGCGAAGTTTGAAGAAGGCGGTGTTGTGAGTGTGGTTTTTGGAGGGTGCGATTTTTTGTCAGTCGAGTGAAAATTGTGAGGGTGATTATATGTTAGTATTAGACGTTTTTGTAAGTAGGTATAATTGTAGGATTAAATGACTTAAAATTGTGTAAGTAAAATAAACTTTTTGTACAGTGTATATGGGCAAGTGAGTTTTAAAATTACTTTTACTTAGAGAATTTATAATATTTTACGATAGTATAATATGGGACAAATAGTTTTGTAGTAACATAAAGATTGTTTGTAAATTAATTTTTAATAATATAAGTTATGTATATCGCGACTTTATCTTCATTCTACTGCATATTTAGAATCGTTTCGAATTCAAATTTCTCGGAGTCGACATCGAAAGAGTATAAGAATAGTTGTTTATTGTAAATTTTAGTAGTTGCAAATATCATAATAAAATATAACTAATGAATTAGGCATATCGTCAATTTTAATGGAACCAGGTCTGATCCTCAAAATCCGCCGCTATCCAATCTTCAAAATTGTATGTATGTTATACATACATATCAGGCATCTGTTGATAAATTATTGTGAATTACAAAAGCTTGGAATTTGAATTTCGGCATAAAATGTAATGTAAATATAAATACCTCGAGACAAATCCTTCGTTCGTACTTGTTCCGTCAAACGAACCTATAACAATAATAGTTTTTAATATTATTATAAAAAATAGAATAATATACCAATTCGGTAAATATTTTACATTAAAACAACAACTTGTATTTATTTTGCAACTTAATAATAAATTAAAACGTCTACGTTCATTCAAATTTCAAGACTAATTGAATAATTATTTAAAAAAATTTACAACAATTTCTTAAAATAAACGAATAATTAAGAAATTTAATTTTTATACGCAACTAAACAATATCGAAAGTTTTCAGGGGGCACCACCTGTCAGAGGCTGAGTGCCGACTCGATCCACTGACATTCAAGATTAAGTACAAAAATATTCAAGCTAAGATATGCCGAGTCCCAGTCTAATCGCAGTCACAATAAAACCCTTCGAGCGAGCAGACACTTGCTCCACAAAAGAATTCTTTGTTCGGAATTTCACTGATTAAGTACTTTATGTCAATATAAACTTTCTTTTAATTTTTTCCTCGTGCATAGCCCGATAAAGCAGCGGCAACACTATGGCCCACAGGAACTATTACATCTACAATTTGAAAGACGAAGATTTTTTATTTATCAAATCCCAAACAAAGGCACCGACGAGTAACCCTAAAGAAAAAAGCAAGTTATCCGAAAAAAAGCTGAAAGGAATCGAAGAGAAGGACGAGATTTCGGAGGAAGAAGAAGAAGAAGAAGAAGAAGAAGAAGAAGAAGAAGAAGAAGAGTATAACGATGAAGTACACGACGATAAAAATGACTACGACTACGACAACGAAGAAGAGCACAGTAGTGAGAAAGAAAAGAAACAAGCATTATACCGACCATCAGTGCAGGACATCGACGAGTGGGTGCAGGCCGTGGAGGCCCTTTCTCCTCGAGCGGTGAAGTCCAACGGGAGGCTCTTCGGGGACCTGGAGCCGGTACCGCTTCTAGAGGCACTGGATCCTCCGCCCGGTAGGTGCTTCAACTGCTGGCAGGTGGGTCACTGGTCCAGGAACTGTCCCGCACCCCGCCACGTGTTCTGCATCAACTGCGGAAGGCGCGACGAGAGCGTGGTCAACTGCCCCCGCTGCAGCAGGCAGCAGCTGGGATTCTTCGCCCGACGACGAGGAGAAGAATGGATCAGGAAACCATCAAGTGCGGCGCGAACGTCGCGCGCACAGGAGGCGGCAGCGGGAGGCACTCGGGACCGTCCCGAGGGCCAGGAAGCTGCAGCCGAGAAGCCAATAAGGGCCCGTAGCCGTAGCCGAGATGAGGGCCCTACAAACTTCGGGAGCAGAAGAAGGACCAGAACACGATCGCGATGCTGGCGATCGAGGCAAGCTCCAGAGCGTCCGGAGGAGAAGCTCCAGAGCGAAGAGAAGACCGCGGAAGAGGGAAGAGATAAGAGCCGCGGTGATGTGGGTGATGTCGCGAGGCGAGAGAGAACGACGGCTGCCGCGGTGCAGGAGTGCAGTGTTCCCGAGGTGGTCGTGGTGGGCACTGAACTGCCGCGTATTGAGGAGAGGCAGCGGACTGAGGAGGATCACGTGGCGCGGCAGAAGCAGACGCCACTGGGAGAGTACCGGGCGGAAGTATCCCCGCGCTATGGTGGAAAGGAGGAGTTTGTCGGTGGGGCAGTGCAGACTAATGATTCGAGGGTTGAATCGAAGAGAGGACCTGAAGAGCAACAAATATTGATGAACCAAGGCTGCGATGAGTATTCGAGACTGTTGGAGAGGGTCCGTTATTTAGGGGAGAAATTTTGTATTTTAATGAAGACGATAAGGCTGTCGCGATCGGAAATCGATAAGGTCTCGGTCCTTCTTGAGGAAATACAGCGCTTTGATAAGCTGATACAGAAGTGGATTATTTTGGATGAATTGCTTTCGCTGGAAAATCGCGAGTTTAAGTGGTGGAGAGTTCCAGGTTTTGAGGATTTTTTATAAAAAAAATTAAGGTGAGCAAAAATTATTGCTTTATTTATTTGGAGAAACGTTTAAAATCTATAAATTCATTTTATTTAATGTTTACAGCTTATTTATACAAGATTCCGACGCAATAGAGGAAATAAAAATTTGAAGGAAGTTAAGGAATTTCAATCATTAGAGTCGACTATATACTGAACAATAATAAACTTTTTTTGTTTATGAAAACTATTTTAATCATGTATCTGGACCTGTTTGGTGATCAATCATTATTTTTTTTATTACTGTTTAAAAAAACATAATAAAAGGCATGGTTTAGTTGTTTTGGTTGACAATAATCAAGATATTTTGTAGAAATTTTATTTTTTTTAATAAATGAATTTTTTTGTTTATACAATATAAATCATCGTATATTTTATTTGCCATACAATCAGCATTGTTTATATACAATTTTTAAAAACATTAAAATAAACTTTATTTTTATAAGTAAAAAATAATTGCTTCTATCTAATTATTAAAAAATCGAAATTATTTTTATCATTATTCTGTTGTTTTTACTACTCTTGATCTAAATAGTATAAAAATAAAAATTTATTGCATTTGCTCCTATATTTAAAGAAATTTACAATTTCTTATTTACAATTTAGAATTTCTTTAAATAAAAAGTCATACAAAATTATAGAAGACCTATATCGTATCATGTACACAGTATTAGCATTATACTATGCATAACTAAAAAAAAACTATAATCATAATTTCAAGGTGAGTATTGCAAGAATAAAGTTATGCTTTAGCGCAAATAATCGTTATAAATATCTGAATATCAATTCAACTGGTCCATGAAAATATTAGCACATCAGAATTCACTCTTAAAACAATTAACAGATGAACCCTCTTAAGTCACTGGTCATTAGCATCTGTGCATGCCTTCAATGCTTCCTCTGGATTCTTCCATTCTGTAGTCTTTTTTACATCTGCAACAAATATAATAAATATAAAATATTTATAAAATCTTAGTTAGAAATCTAATTCAGCGCTGATTCACTCACCAGTCTCAGGCATCTTATGTTTCAAGTAGATTACATGCAATATGAGATAAGTAGCTGCACTCAGAACAGCCAACGTCGCGTAGATCCTCATCGTTGTTACCCCACCGAATTCTTTGTACAATACACCGCCTGCCAAACTGCCGATAGCGAAACCTGAATAAAATTTACAATAACATTTAACGAATATAGATTACAATCATTATAAATGTATTAAAAAAAATTAAGGAATCGATTACAAACGTATAAAAAATATTATCGAATCGATTACAAATGTATAAAAAATATCGTAGTTAAATGATCACCTAATCCATCGTCCATTCCAGCGACAATTCCCTGCACAGTAGCCGAGGTGCCGGGTGGGGCGACGGCGCTCGCGTAAGCGACGATCGTCGTGTAGCACAAAGCGTACGATGGACCCTGCATGAAGAACTCCATGAGGACAATCCAATACGGCGTCGCTGCCAGCGATATCAGGCCCAGCCTCAAGGCGTAGCTCATGAAGCAGAATACAAAACTGTAGCCGTAGCCAATTTTCTTGAGGATCTTACCTGTTGATGGTGAAATTAAAAATTGAATAATGTTTAATTCTTTGCATTGAGTGTGTCGATGACTTATGTCAATGAAAATGTACCTGATAGAGAGAAAAATATGATTTCACCACCTAAAGTCTGGGCGAATACTGTCAAGCCTTCTATGAATTTAATCTCGTTCATGTAGCCAGTTGCTTCTGCGAGATCCTCTATGTACCTGTAATTTAAAAAATATAATTGTTTTAATATGCTTTCTAAGCTAGAATAAGTGAAAATTTAATTTATTTTAGAAATTACTAAGAGAAGTACTTACCAAAATAAAAAATATATTAAAAAACTGTCGATAATCCCAACGATCGTTGCAAAACAGATGAATATTAAAATTGGTTTGATCTTGAGTAGTTTCCACACATCTTTGAGAATACTCTCGGTGCCGGAAATAATGGGCAACTGAAACAAGTATTTCAAGAATTTTAGGAACAAGTAATGTTTACAAAACAAGTAAATATTTACAAAAAAATATATTTTCTGAATTTACGCATAATATAAAGTATCTTTCGGTGCGTAATCTTTGGAATCTAAGGAATTCCACATTATTTAGATAAATAATATTTTGATTCATTCGTCGATAGGTCAATGCTAATCAACATTACGTTTAAGAAAAAAATCTAAGAACGTTTAGGGGGCACCGCTGCTTGGTTCTGTCATTCAACGTTTTTAAACTCGTATAGCCCAACAGTGTACAGTAATTATCACTTCTTTTTTAAACGAATTTTTTTTTTTACTTAACATCTTCAGCTCGACAAGAGCATAGACGAGGCTGGAGAAGAGTATCCACGGTAACAGAGCCGCCAGTCACACTATCCACCGGAGGTGCTTCATAGTAGTCAATTTTAAGTTTAAACGTTTCTACTTTCAAGCGAGAAAACTTACCTCCACTTTTAAGCAGCATGCAAGATCGATGATAGTAAAACTAGAGACGAGTAAAAAAGCAGGCGTATACGTCTTCACAGCGTCGCTGCCCGACCACCAATCAACCGCGTAACCAGCCATGAATGCAGCGATTCCAAAGCCAATCGAGCCCCAAACTCTTTGCCTTCCGTAACTCATTTGGCCGCCTTCGCCTACAACAGTACAACATACATGTTTTACAATTTGATCACCAGCAAAATGCTTTAATTAACAAAAACCATTAAAAATACCTAAAACATCAAAGCAAATGGCATCGCTAATGGAGTTGGACACATTAAAACCTATGGTACCAAGAGCCATGAGCAGGACGAATCCCCAGAAGGTCACTGAACTGTAGACGCAGGCACTCTCAGTCTCCGTTTCCTCGCAGGTCACGTTGTACTTTTCCTCCATTTGACATTGTTCGTCCGTCCCATCGAGGAGGCAGGAGGTTTTCTTCGACAGTGTAGCTTTGTCGTTGGCGGCGAAAAAGACGTGATTGGTGAAGCTCGGCGCTCGGCGAGAACTCCAGGCGCAGTTGCTCGATCGGCCCGACGGTAAGCACGAGTCTGTTATATTGATTTTCTGGATAAGAATTAGTCCTTAAAATTCTTCGTATCAGTGCTTATTTACTGATTTACGATCAATTTAAAAAACAAAATCGGTACTGAATTTAAATGATACAATGACCCCCAGAGAAACTTCTCGTAAAATTTGCGATGAAGCTTATACAGTAAAAATTATGTGACGAAATCTAATAACAACTATCTAAATATACTATTATAACATATAAGAAATTACATTTTAGAGAAGTCCTAATAATGGGTGAAACTAACGACGATCGTTACCAAGTCTACGCAAGAAGTCAAATCGGCGCAGGAGGCGTTCTGGAATTGTGCAGGAAGTGTAGGCCCGGGGAGTGCGGGCAGAAAGTACATGAGGACGTAACAGCTACTGGTGACGAACAGTAACCCCAGGAAGATGATCCGCCGGCAGTTGCGGAATCGATCGACGAGAAAACCAAAGGCCGGCTTAGCGATCAGGAAGAACAGCGGCAGAACCGATGTGATGCTGCCCATGACCAAGGGCGAGACACCCAACTGTTTGCCGTACACTGGTAGATACGGCAGGATAGGACCCATCGCTGAAACATTGATTTTTTGTAATTATATTGAATCTACATTAATGATACGAAAGAAATGTTTTTTCATGATTTTTTAGATCTTTCACTTTTTCGCATTGTCAGTGTGAACATTAATTATTTATTCTTGAAACAAAATATTGTCCATTTAAATGGAATAATTATTCATCTTAATTCAAAATTAAAATGATTAATTCAGTATAAAAAAAAAAAACAGACTCACCTGCCATGAAAAAGAAGAAATGCGCTTTGACGGGCAGCTGTTGCCTGTTGATTTTAACTTTATCCATTGCAGTGGCTTATAGTCTCTATGGCACAAAACTCAGTGACTGGCAGATAAAGTCTGCTATCAACTTTTTGCAGTATCCGGAAACGTCACCAGCCGCCTCGCGAATTCAATCTCACCGTATCTGAATGGAGAAAAAATCAAAATGAATCTATACAGAGCGGTCGAATGTTTGATCGAGATATCTTTACAATAATAGATAAGTTACACGAGTGCCTGATAAAACGATCAAGGTAGTTCACCGATTTTCCGGCATTTACAGAATTATATAAATTTTGTTTATAATTTATGTTTCGATTTGTTTTGTAAATTTTTTAAACTTCAATAGCTTAAAATGGTACAAACAAAATTAAGGTATTGGAGTTCAAAATTTGTAATTATTTATCGATAAGTTCTTAATCGCGAAAATTCCGTAAATCCTTTGAATCTTTTAAGAGCCTAAGATTACTTGGAGAAAAGCATAAATAGCCTATCAATGACAATGAAAAAAACATGATAAGATTGAGACATTAGAGACTTCATCAAAATGCGTTTTTAACACACTCTTACGTCGCACGTGTGTCTTAATAAATTTAACTTTACACAAATAATTGTAGATGAGCGTATACTACATATCCAATCCGTAATTAAACATTTTCTAATGTCTGTTTAAAATACGAAGATTAAAATATAATAAAAAAAATACAATAAAAATTAAAGAAAAAAAAAATGTATACATTTTTATATAACAAATAAGTTAAAAAAAAAAAAATATAAAACAGAATGTGCTATTTTTTTTTCAGTAGAATATATTGTATAACAATGTATTTATAATTGAATGCCACATTTACAATCGACCATACAGTCACCTAAAAATGTAAATCAAAATTAACAATTCAATCAATTAAATAGGCTCGAATTAAACGAGTTTGACGATGCTTACGTGGCACTTATCTTGTTCCTAGTGATCAGCATGGCCAGCAGCTTAACTCTAATATGAAGTGTATTTTGTACTGTATAAAGAAACTGCACTCGACTGCAGCCGTAGGAGGAAAAAGGCGCGCCGGCCGCGACTGCAGTCTGGAGCCGTTATCTGCGCAGTTAGCGACAAACGACTCACCGGCGATAGGAGAACGCTCTCATGCAGAAATGACTGCTACCCCATGGTGTTCCCATGACGCCGACGCTGAAAGAAATGCATGATTTTAAAAATAAAGTCTTTCTCTATATTTTCTTTTTTTATTCATTATTGCTATTTTGTATTAATTTTTTGTATTAATTCATTTACGAGTGTACTGAGAAAAAAATATTCTAAAAATTACTATCCGTATGGGAACGCAACCACATTCTGGACTCTCAGATAAAAATTTGCTGTATGAATAACATTATTTCCAGTACGGTTCAGTAAAATATTCTATATTTGTGGTAAATTTTACTGTAGAGTACGTGAATTTTTACCTGAGAGTCCAGTCTATGGTTGTGTTCTCATACAAATAGTAATTTTTATAATACTTTCTTCTCAGTGTGAGAATAAACTATAACTAGCACGATGACGTTGTTAATTCACCTCAAAATGAATTTTATAAAAATAGAGATAAAAGAAAATAGTATGCCTGTTGACTATAAATGCATAGATAAAGTTTACACTCTAAAGATAAATAATTGAAATTTCACTTATATAAGTACAAAAAATATTTTAATCGAAAAAAGGGCATTTGAGTCTACTTCAATTTTACAATTTTTAGTATAAATACTTATTTATACTTATAAGCTGGAATAAAGCACAACATTCCTTTGCTTACAAGTGTCAAAGCGAAAGATTATTTAATTAAAAAAGGTTTCTTAATTATGTGCAGGCTTAATAAAGTGTAGCGTGTAATATAATCTTGAAATTGCTCCAAAAATTAATTTTAGAGTATATCGCATTATCAGCGAATGGAAAGATTAATTGAATTACTTAAAGCATGAAAATTAAAGTAGGCGCTTTGACGGTCTGCAAGGGTATCAGCTGATCTGAACGCTTCACTCGACCTTGACATTATCTCTACCGAACAAAAAATCCGCCGTCTGCTACACTGACATCTCCTACAAAAAAATTGCATGAAATAATAAAAAAATGTGCCTATTAGGCCAATCTTGACACTAACGTTCTACGATCGTCTAAACACTGATTGTTTTAATTCTATTAATCATGTCGATTATTTAATGTACACTTTTATAAAAACTACCTGTAGAATGTAGATGAACTGCTACCCACATCACGCGTAAGTATAAGATCATGTATACATATGTTTATATATAGCTACTTAAGAGGTTAAGTTCAATGTTTTTCTTTGTACTGCAGTCACCAAATCAATCCAAACGTCAATGATAAAAACTAAAATGATAAGAATAATAAAAGCTAATGATAAAAGAAAAAATGTTAATGATAAAAACTACGTTCAATGTAATACCCGCAGATGTACTGCCATCCCGTATGTACGTATTCTATGTATTTTTATAATGCATATTCCTACTTAAAAGGTTAAGTTCAACGATTTCCCACTGTAGAGTCACCACCGAATCGAATTTTAATGATTTAACCGTGACTGATAAATAATCGAAGTGCAGGTTGGCAGCATCGTGTGGAGACGTGTAGGTGTAGGTACTTACAGTTTCCCAGAACCGGAGAACTTCGAGCAGCGTCCAGTTGAGGTCGGGAGCACTGGTCGACTAAACCTGCTCAGCTCACATCACACAGGAGACTATCTAATATAAAGCGCGCCGTCGCCGCTTCGGCGGAATATCATCGAGCAGTTTTGAGGATGTGCGAAGGAGAGAAATGCAGAATGATGAACGGAAGAGCCGTCATCCGGTTTGTTTTTATTATATTTATAACTTATTAGCTTCTTGTGTAGAATTATCGTATACATTCATTCATTTATTTATTTATTTATTTATTTATTTATTTATTAGGTATCATACGGACTATAAACAGCCCTATTACAATAAAATCAAAGATAAAATAAAAAGAAAATGAAACGATTTAATTTATTTGCAGCAGGTATTTATGTTTTATTAATATAATTTCAGTTCTACTAATAATTAAATTAAAAAATAATACTTCCGCACTTGTCAAAATTTAATTTAGTGTTTCTGCTTGCAGATTAATATCCTTCAAAGAATTTCTTCTCATACTCAAATACTCCAGACCAGTTTTATAATTCACTCGGCGCGATGTATACGGTTTAAGGATGTTGCTTCGTTCTTTAGAATTACAATGCGCTCGTTAAACTAAGTACTTAAAGTCGTGATTTGCATGCACTATTTAAATTATTGAATTCGATTTTTCTCAGTATAATTCCAATTGTTCCGATATTTTCTACATTAGTGGATCGCTTATATATTTTACAATTTAAACTAAAAGTTGAGTATTATTTTATAAAAAAAATCATATTTTTTTATTAATTAGTTATACGGTAAATTTAGTAGTTCTTTAAATGTAGATGTGTATACCTATATTCATGTGCAAGTCTTATCTCAAAGATTGAACTTTTTAAAATCAATCACACAATGCATGCATTTTTCTTTTATCGAGTGCTCTATTGTTGTCATTTAACGAGGTACTTCAAAAAAGTGAGCTTAAAAGGTACGAGCGGCTCGTTAAATCGCATGCATACTTATTTTTAATGCAATTTATAGAAATATCCCGAGAAAAGGAGCTTTTTGCACTGATAACCGCCGTTACTATCGGGCACGTTTTCGTATCGTCCTCTGTACCGTGGTCGAATGTTTTATAATGTAAGAGGCGCGCAAAGATCCGCGAACCTATAAACTACTATCGCAGTAAGCGGCGCCAAGTCATCGAGGAAGATTCAATTTGTGTTTTTTCTAAATATTCATTTTTTTTTCAAAAAATTTGTTTCTTTCTTATAAATATTTGTTATTAAATATTTGTTCTTTTTTTTAGTTTGAAAAATTACCGTCAAGGAGGAGCTTTTTATTACACAAACGTTTAGTCGAGCTTGGTCCTTGGTGGAGGTATATTAGAGACTTGGATTTGAGGAGTTACAGGCAGGATGAGGAGCCTTTTGGTGCGCCTGTGGATCGTCCTTTGGAGCGTGTCTGAGATCCATGCCACGAGTATTAATTCATTTTTAGATTTTTTTAAAGTGATTGTACCTCTTGTTTTATTTATCAATCGATTTTTTTATTTTCAAGTCAAGTACTGCTTACCGAAAATGAGCGAGAGGAGTTCCAGGGCTTTGAAAGTTGCGTGTGAAAAAGTATACGATATGGACCATGAAATACAATGTGTCATTGCTGAGGACAGGTAATTCCTTTTAATTAAATAATTGAGTTTTTTAAAATTAATCTTTAATTTAAAATATTATTTATATATTTATAATTGCAATTAACCAATTATTGAATATTTTTTATTATTTTTTTTTGTTTATTATAGCTGTTAAGTATTTTGAAGAAAAAATTAGAATTATTACATTTTTTTTAATTTGTAGATTAAGCTGTCTTCTGTTGGTGATCAGCGGAGATGCCGATTTTATGGTTGCGGAACCTGAAGATTTGAGGCTGTTACTCTCTTACAACGAATCGAAGATTCAGGTTACTCACCAGCTAATGAGATTTGCAGAAAGTTGGTAAAATTCTTTATTTCATGATTTATTCATCCGTTTTTAAGATAAAACTTATACATATCATTTTATTTAACATTCTTTTAAATTCAATTAACAACATTGTTCGTCTATTTTTAAAGGAAATTCTTAAATTTTTCGTTCCATTGAATCAGTAGTGAATTTAATCATCGATTAATTTATAAATATTGAAAAATTTAAACGTGCTAAGTAAATTAATCTGTCAAGTAAATTTCGTTAAAATATAAATTTATCCACTGACGATTTATCAATACATCCCATATAAAATCGTACGTTAATTATGAGTGTAGCATCGCCACAGATGGACATCGAGATGATCGCAATTGTAAGGAGCAACTTCAATAGTTCCTGGACTACCGCAGGAAAGAAGCTTTGTTACTTGGGACTGGAAACCAGCTTCACCCGGCAGTATAATTATTACTACACACCTGTAAGTATATCTACAAAAAAATTCAGAAATTTGTTACATTAAAAATTACTGTAGCCTTATTACTAAAAGGACAAATTCGACAGAACCAAAAAAATTTGTATAATTTCTAAGAATTTTACTATAGAGAGTTAGGAAAATTTAAGTAACATAACTACAGATAACATTTAATTTAAATATTTTAAAATTTACTAGCCACAGATATGATCTTTTTTTCATTGTATGAGTTTGTCCTTGCTTTAGTGTAAACTGTATAGAATTTTTTTAATGCAACATTTTTCTTCTCATGCAATAAAAAATTTAATGACAATTTAAAAAAAAAGCTTAAAATAATTTAATAAATACGTAACAAATGCCAAATAAATTTAAATCGTGGCAGTATTTTGAAAGCTGGCTGTTTCGAACCTCGTGCAATCCCAAAATGTCGATGCTGGAAAATCGCATAGCCAGTCTATCGGAACACTTCGATTCCGCGTGCATCGCGGGACCCTGGTCTCTGGACAAAACCATCGATGACGAACTAAGTTAACATTATTTATTTATTCCGTTATTTTAAATTTATCAGTCGATTTCTAACATATTTAATTTTCATAAAATTTTAGAGGCAAAGTACAGTAATCTGTGCGCATTGTGTGCCGATCCGGAAGAGTGCGACGATCAGGATAGGTACTACGGATTGAACGGAGCTTTGACTTGTCTTAGACACGAGAATGGCGATGTTGCTTGGACGAGCAAATCTGAGGCTGCCAAATATTTTGTGGTATTATATCAAAATTTGTATTTTTTATAATTAGTATTACGTACTTTCTATAAAGTACAAATTTTCTAAAAAAAGTAGGTTTTTACTTACATAACTACAATTGTATCTACTAAAATAATTGATTCAATTATTTTATTTTTTTTGTGCACTTTACACTTAGCACTTGTCATCAATTGGCTATTCCCTGCTCTGTCCGGATGGTACCTTCGCCAATCTGACTAGTAATAACATCTGCACTTGGATAGTCGATCCACAACCCGTTGTAATTGCAAATAAGTAAATAATATAATTTTTTTATTCAACAAAAATTTAATTGCGCTAAACTGAAAAATTTGTTATTATGCTGAAAATAAAATTCGTTTTAGGCAAGCAGCAGAGATAGTCTTCGAGAAGGTCATGGACAAGGACTACTTCTATCAAGTCATTCATTCACCCTACAAATTTTCCTACATGAAAAAATTGGATGAACCGAAAGGTGTCATGGATTATTTAAAACAATGTGAGTGTTAAAACACGAATTTGGAACTACCCTATACTGAAAAAAGTCAAGATAATTTGTTACTTTAGAAAAATTACGTAATAAATTTGCATGTCAAAGCGTTCGAATCGAGATAATTAGATATATAAATAATTCTTTTGTATAGGGTACCTAAACTAATTAAGTGCGTTAAAGGGTATTTTAAAGTTCCAGGATACGTGAGCTCGTCGATAAAGCTACAAAAGTGTCGCTCTTCGCAAATAATCCGCTGGTGCATCTCGACCGAATTGGAGGAGAAGAAATGCCGATCTCTGCGGCTGGCATCGGAGGCTCTGGGTCTGAAGCCCTCGTTTTCCTGCATTCGGATGTCCAACAGGACTGCCATTATCCGAAATATGGACAACGGAAAATGCGACGTTTTTGTGATCAGGTCCAGCGATGCTCACGAGGTGCAAAAGTAAGATTGAGAGTATTTATTTGTTGATTTAAAGCACCTTATGATAGCAGCATCAAATTATGGGCTTATAAGAGACTAAACTGCACTTTACATTATATTAAATCTTTATTTATTTTTACCTTTGTATAAATAACAGAAAAAATTTTGTTACTAATAAATATAAACTAAAAAGGAAGAAGTAATACAAACGGACAAATTTAAGTGTTTTAGAATCATTTCATAATGTAGTTTAATATATAGTTTGATTCGAAAAATTTGTGTTTTTATTTTTAATAAAAAGTATTTGATTACTTTTTGTAGAGTTGGCTTGAAGGCGGTGATCGATATTCTGCCCAATAAACGTGACGATTTAAATATGCTGGCGGCAGTTGTGAGGAGAAATTCAACGTTCAAGTCCTACGCGGATCTCAGAGGAGCTTCTGCTTGTTTTTCTGGGTATAGAAGCACTGGTATGTGTAATTATCGCATTTACAGTGAATAAATAAAAAATTATTAATTTTGCGGACTGACGACATGACAATGACGAAAATTAAAAAAAAATTGTTAGTACGTACTTATGAATTTTAAAAAGATGATTATATAAATTAAAAAAGACAATTACAAAATTTACAGGATGGAACGCTTTTTATTCGACGCTGAAGAGCGATTGCAGCGTAAGCGAGTCATCGGATATTAACGCAATTTCCTCGTACTTCAAACAGAGCTGTGTATTGGGTATAGATCCTAACAATAGGACATTCCCTAAAAATTTGTACTCACTTTGCAAAGATTCAGGTAAAAGTTTTTCATCGCGATTTGTATTTTTTTTTAAGAGATAAGAAATTGTTTTTACTGCAATTTGTTTATTTATTTACAGATTCGGAATTAGGCGTCGAAGAAAGAACATTCAAATGTTTGGAGGACGGTGCAGATGTTGCCTTCGTCAATGTGAGCGCAGCGATGAAGTATTCATCGCGTAAGTATAAAGAATATCATTAGTGGGGTTTCATGAAAATTTCATAAATAAATGAATTTTTTAAACATTATTGTCTATGAATTATTGTACAGGTCATACAGTGTTCAGCACAACTTACAAGCTTCTTTGCTCAAAGTCACAAGATAATTCCTGCTTTTTAACCAAAGTCATCTTAGGATCGGTAAGTAAAATTACTAAGAACTGAAAAAAAAATTTGTAAAGTTTTATTTAAATTGAGAAAATATTTAACTATAAATTGATTTTTTTTTTACAAAAATGTTGTTAATTCAACTAAATATTTACAACATTTTCTTCAGTTTGTGTTAGTTCATCTCGCGAAATCTATAATTAATCTTATTAATTATGTATAATTAATGCTGAAATGCTTTAATTAATTAATTGAAAAAAATTACTGCCTTAATTATTTATTAATTATCTAAATTAATGAATTTATTTATTCATTTCCATAGATTCTAGTTCATGAAAATTTAACAAAAGTAAGGGAGGATGAGATATACTTGTTATTCCTCACCCTGGATAGATACTTTGGAAGGATACATGACCGTGAAACTCCGATGTTCAACATGTACGAAGCTTTCGAGGGGCACCCGAACGTACTCTTTCCTGTACGTACCTCAGCCAAATTTCACAGAATTTTTAATCCAAAAAATTTTTTTTCAGGCGAGGAAAATATTAATAATTATTATTCCTTATCTATTATGCTTAAACATATATACATAATGATATCGAAATGAAAATAATGTTTTTTTAATTACTCTCATATTTTTGTCTTTGTAGGCAGCGACTATGGCACTGAAACGATCGGTTGTTGGTTTGAAATATGGTATTGTTGCTGATAACAGCAGCACATCTGCCGAGGCCTGCGACGTGAATTATGGCAATCCCCGCAGCGGTGGGGCTGGAACAGATTTTTTTACATTTTTATTCGTGATTTCTTTTGTAAGTTTTTATGTGTAATGACCGTCGCTTATTACGTGCAGAAAAAAATCTGTTTCTTTAGTATTTTATTTATTACATTTTTATATAGTGAAAACTCTCAAAAATATTAGTGAAATTGATACACTAATTAATAATATGTTTTCACTAGTTACAGTATAATTATTCACTAAATTAAGTATTATAAAATGGATAGTTTTGCATAAATTAAGTAATATAAAAATATTAATTAATTATGTAGATGAGAAACAAATGTAGATAAATGTGTTCTTTGTAATTTATTTTTTATTAAATTTTTCTGTAGCTTTTATTCTGTTTTGACAAATGTTTCTTTTATCGATACATTCGTTTCAGCTTTTTTATTTTTTATTACATTTTCCGTTAGCTTTTATTCCATTTTGACAAATGCTTCTTTTATCAATACATTCCTTTCAGCTTAAATCACAGAATGAATTTGCTTTAGATTAAATTAGCTGCGATATTTACATAAACCTGTGGAATTTATCATATTTTAATTTTAAATTATTATAGTACAAAGTTAATCAGCTTCAGGAGAACTTTTTGTAATTTTTAGTGTTTTACTTAATAGATTATATAATGAAATTAGTTAGATAACTGTTTGTTCGACTTTTAAGTATTGTGAGCTTCGGTACTCTTGAAAGATTTAAAATATTAGAAAAATATTTAAAAAAGTAATGCCAATATAAATAAACATCCACATCGACTTTATCGATACTGGCGTCAATAATTTTTTAGGTCTAACAAATTAAATTATTATACGAGTATTTATTTAATTATTTTTGGAATGTGATACGTATGCAAGCTCCTGGACGTAGGCAATCTGTTGGACACATTCACTTTGATTTATTAGTCTAAGTAAACGGGTTTCGGTGACTTTTCAGTGTACTCTAAATCTAATTTACTCCCGCACTTATTTATTTATTATCAATTGCACTTAAATATAGTATTTTAACTTAAGAAAATCTGTTATAGTGATTAGTTTTAAAAATTAAATAATATTTATTTATTTATTACTGATTACGAAATTATCAACTGATAAAAAAGTGATCATTTTAAATGAATAAGTCATATAGTCATTGAATTATAATCATTTTTTATATTAATAATAGAATTGTTTTCAGATTACGCAATGAAAAATATAATCACTACGTATTAGAAGATATCAGTTTTAAATAATTTTTACAATTTTGTTACTCTTCCTAAACGTTAGTCGATATAAGTATTCGTGTGGCCATTATATTAGTTTTTTTAGTATATTATCATTATCTTTTTAAGTACGTACAATGCGTGAGTTTGTGCCTATTTTATTCGTTTGTGAATCATACTTGTTTATTTTCCACGAGGAAATTTGATGCTAATTTCTTTCACGAACTTTGCGGTACTTTCAGAAAAAAATAGCCATTTTTCTAATCTTGTGGAATGAGCGAAAAAAATATAAATATTATTTTCCTTTTTTCCAATATCCAAATCTATTGAAACGCAATTCACTCGCCTATCGCAGCTTATCGTTTGATAGTCGTATCGCAGGGAAAAATTATTTTCGATTGAAAAACCTCGCAAAATTACGCAGCGGATTTAAATAATTAAATTATAATGATTATAATTTTTGGTGATAATAATAAAAAAAGCTACTACAGTCAAATGTTTAAATAATTTAATTGATTCGTTCAAAAGCGAAATAAAATAAATAAATATTTAAAAAAATTATCTAATAGAAGATTTTACAATGCATCAACAGACTCGATTAATCTAAAAGCGGAAAAGGAAAATCTATTTTGAACAATAAAACAATTATGAATTCAATGAAATTAAAATTTTATCGTTTTTTAAAAATCGTTCTAATAGAGCTCCTACCGCTCTTCATGACTTCAATAATCAAAATGAAATATCGCATAGTTGCTTTAAAAACCGGCGCGTTTCTCAGTCTAAAAATTACGATTTTATCTAATTAACAATAGCAAACTTATTAATACCCGTATAGGAAAAAAGTCTGCAGAATTTACGCGCAGAAACATCAGTAAAATTTTTTGCAGTAAAATTTGCAATGAGAAAGTTCTGCGGAAAGGACAAATTTCTGCCAAACTTTTTTATTTGCACTTATCAAAAAGGTTTCCATTACGTTAAACTGACTTTCGCGATTCAGACCAAGTATCCTCCCTCCCCGCTTATGCGTAGAAAGCAAAAGTCGTGTCACTGTTTCTCTCCCGCAATTTTTTGATCGCACCGCCGCGGCAGTCGCGGTCCGCTCGCCAGCGACGATGCCCGCAGTCGTCGCTCGACCGCCGACTGAGGCTTGCACATAAGTGTCTATATATACAATATACCGCGAGTTCGCCGGTGTAGCCCAGCGCCGCGGTTAGATGAGATTATTATCCAATTTTTGCGGCTTTTTGCAAGGAGGCTGCGTCTCACTTTGAGCTGTAATCATGGGGAAGAGGATTGCGCGAGTACTCGCGATCGTCGGCTGTCTGACGATCTGTCAGCAAACTGTGCACGCTGGTTGTATGTATTTTATGTTTTGACAATTTTATTATTTTATTTATGCTTGTGTAGATTTTTTTTTTATTGTTGAAAATTTGATTTTTTTGTATAGTGTATAGTTTTATTTGAGTTGTTTTTTTTATTTCTAATTTTTGTTAATTAATGAATAAATTAAGTGTGTACAGTAGAAAAAAAGTTTGTTGCCTAATGAAAGTCTATGGGAGTGATTTGAAAGATTGGAATTAAAGTAAATGCGTTTAACGTATAGACATTTTACTTGCGATTACATTATCCGATTATGTAAATAAACATTATGTATAGAAAGTGAGGCCACGTAGGAAAGTTAAAAATTTTAATAGTTTAGAAAATTTACGAGTTTGTTATAGCTTTACTTCTGATTTACTTAATAAAGTGGAGATATAAGTCTGCTGAAATTAAATTAAAAGTGAATCAATCGATTTTATTATTCGTGGTCAGGATTATTAAAAGTAAACTATTATTTATTTAAAATTTTTATACAAACTAGAAAAATGAAACTAGTGAAATAGGATTTAATTAAGTAGATCAATGTTTGATCAGATTGATCATAATGATTTTTAATAATCTATATTCATTTTTAATTTATTTATTTGTTTAAAATTTAATAAACTATAGAAAAATAAATTTACCAATATAAAATCTACTTATAAGTAGATCGAATGTATTCATTTTTGTCGATCGTTGTCGATATTGATCATATGACGAACTTTAATTATTTTTAATAATTTTTAATATCATTTTTCATTAAAAAAAAAAAAAAAAAAAACATTTCATCATGAAATATAAATCATAAAAAACAATCATCAGACTCGATCTGGGGTCTCCCATATCTTTTCATACACGCGCTTACATATCAACCTTGAACAGGTGTTCAAGGTTGATCAAAAATAAATTTTATCAAAAAGCAATCTGGTCTCCTGCGCTCACCATTGTTAGGTATTTTCGCGTCCGAAAAAAAAATTCAGCTGTATCAACACTGTCAAATGATATTACAAAATATACACTACCTTGCAATAATTTCGTAATTCCATTGAAACTTAAAAAAAAAAATCTATATTTAATTTTGACTCGTACAAATAATCAAATGTCAACGTATAGTAAAAAACATTTTTATCCCTAAAACTGCGCGAATTCAAATCAGATCGGTATATATCGGTATATCCATCGGCGTATCGGCAAATCAGTACATCGGTATACATATACATCGGTATAGTGACATATGTACCGATATATCGGTATAGATCGGTATATAAATCGGTTACGTATATATGTAGGGGGAGGCTTTTTTTTTTTTTGTCGATCGGAGAAGGAGGCTCCTGCGCCTCGAGGTTGCTTTTCCTTTCCTTCAACCTTGACGGGCGCGTCAGCTTATTTTCTTCGCAGGAAGAGTCGAAACTGGATTCGAGGCTCGCTATTCTCCCGTGAGGCGTGGATCTCGCGCCTTTCCTTTTTTTTTCTTCTCGTTCAGAGTGTAAACAGAACAACGCAGACGCGGGATTTACCCGGGCTCGATTGTGCAACTTTTTTTTTTAGTTTTTTCCCGCGTCTTGCTTCTCGGAACTATTCGTCAAGTCAGCTACTGGGAGGTGCGCGCAAAAAAAACTCGAAATCGGTTAATTGCCGGTATGAGTTTTTTTTTTGCTCGACCTCGCAAATCAGCAGGTTTGACAGACGGCTATACGTATTTTTTATACATTTTTAGTTGAGTTGTCGACTAATTTTCTTTTTATTTTCGTTTTCAGTCGTGAGATCGGCAAGCCACGCGAAGAGCATTATCGAGTAGTATATACATGAAACAGAAGCGTGAAGTGCATACTTTGTTATCTCGCTTAATTTTATAGGCGACATTTATATCTTTTTTTTTTCTTTTAAATGGAAATCGCTTATTATACGTAGTATATTTTTAGAAGTGATTTAATTAATGATCGATGTATTTCATCCTAAAACAAAAGTTTTCACGTGTATCTAGAGGAGCTGCGGGAAGCTGGTGACTGACGTTATAAACTATCGTCCTTATATTTTTAAAATTTTAAAACAATTTCTTACGCTTTTACATTAAACTGTACAAAAAGTAAATAACTAAAATTAAGTTATTTTAACATGAATTTAACAAATCGCATTATACAAACATTTTTTACTTTCATATTTTAAAACGCAATAAATTATACTTAAACTTATAAACTTGTTCAGTATCGGTATATAATTTACTGTTAAAAAAATGGGCAAATAAAAAATTAACGATATGTAACAATTTTTCAACAGTGACTTTTTGCGCGACGACGAAGCGATTGTCTAAGAAAAGCAACGCTCTCCAGAGGACATGCAAGGAATTGAAAGAGCAGTCGGGTAGCTCCTGCGTGATCGTCGAGGATCGGTAAGCACCCGAATGCAAAAAAAAAAAAAAATCGACTGACTCGTAATTTTTCCACTTTTCTTTTTTATTGCAGCCTCGCGTGCCTGCGAATGTTGTCTAATGGATTGGCGGACTTTACGGTGCTGGAACCCGAGGATTTGACTGTAATAAACACCGACGTGATCGACAATAATCACCTCCTGGTTACGCACGAGCTGAAAATGTTTGATGAATGTTAGTGTCTATTAACGGCTGTAATTATTTTGCGATAAGGAGACTCTTTTTTCATAGCGATTTTAGTTAACGTACGGCTAAAAATTTTATGCTTTGTGTTTTTCGATAGAATATTTTACAAAAATATTTTTTATTTAGTATAATAATTAGTAAACAAATTATGTTCAGTTTGGAACCGTACCCTTATTTTAGACAAAATTATGAACAGTATTTTAATATTAATCATCAATTTAAAATTTAAAATTTTTTTAATTTAACATGAATATTTTTATGATTTATTTTACAGCGAAACCACAGCTTGATACCGAGATGATAGCACTCGTGAGAAATCGTTTTGACAACGGTTGGATCACAAAGGATAAGAAGCTGTGCTACATTGGATTCGAAGTAGGCTACAAGCCGAATTATAGATACCATTATTCATCTGTAAGCAATGCAAAAATTTTCGAATACTTTACATAATTAAAAAATAATCTACTTGTTTCTGCAATGAGAGAAAAGTATTGTAAAAATTACTCTTAGTCTGGGAACGTTACAATAAACTGGACTCTAAGATGAAAATTACCATACTCTAAAGTAAAATTTGTCTACTTCACGTTTCTCTGATTACGTTTCGAAACAAATAGTAATTTTGTACAACAATTATTGTACAACAGTGTAATGAATTCTAAAGCAAAAATCGTATTTTCCAGTATTTCGAAAGATGGCTTATAAACAAAGAATGTGATAGCAACAAGACTTTACTAGAGAATCGCATATCCGACCTTTCCCATCACTTCGCATCGGCCTGCATGGCCGGTCCTTGGTCGCTCGATTCGAATTTCAATGGCTACCTCAGTGAGTAAAATAATAGAATATTTAAACACAAGAGCGAGGGAGTGATTTTGAGCCTCGTGTGACGTTTCCTTATCGACGATACATTTCTTTACAGAATCGAAGTACAAAAATTTGTGTGCACTCTGCGGCAGTCCCGCAAGCTGCTACGAAGGCGACAGGTACTACGGGATGCAGGGTGCGATATCATGCCTGATGGAGAACGTCGGTGACATCGCCTGGCTCAGCAGGACCGAAGTCATTCCTTATTACTCGGTATATACAATTTTAATGACAAAATCTGTTTTTTAAACACACACTTAATTATCTTTTCGAATTTTCATTCTAGGAACTGTCCTCGTACGGTTTCAGTCTACTTTGCCCCGACGGCATGTTCATTCCACTGTCCGTGAACAAATCCTGCACTTGGATAGCCGAGCCTCGAGCCACAATCGTAGCGAGGAGGTAATATGCCTTTACTTGTTTTTATTCGCAATAGATACATTTTCTTTCTAAAGTTCAAGTTAACAATAAAATGTTTTTCATAATGATTAAAAGCACTCGTGCAGTAGTGTTCAAAAAATACAAAAGCGATCATCAATGTAGTTATTATCAATAAATTGAATAAATTAAATAAATTAATACTGAACTAGACTCGTTAACAACAATCACTTTCATATTTTTAGAATAACATATTTTTTCAATGTAGCATTTTTTTAACGACTTAACAATAAAACATATTTTTCTAATTAAATATAGCGACGTGGCGGATCACGTTTTGCACACCATAACGGACATGGGAATCGCTGGCAAGTCGTTCTACAAAGTGATTCACGCTACGTACAAATTTTCGCATTTGGCAAATTTGACGAGTCCGCTTCCTCCCCAGGATTACATGAACCGATGTAAGTTATCTTTTTCTCACGTACCTTCGATGTTCAGGCTACATTAGCATAAATGATAATTAATACATTAGCAAGCTTAACTTTGCACAGCTCTGTGCGCATTACCCAGCGATCACTGCTATTTTAAGAAAACGAAGGATTTCAATTACATTTTTCGAAAATATTCACTTCGCTGAGTAATTAAAATAAATGATTCCCACGTGTAATAATAAAAAGGAGATTCATTCGAAATCCTTGAGACAAAGCGAAATTCATTTACACTTTTGCACAGCATTTTATTTATTGATTCTGCTCTTTCGAACGTAAACAGATGCTAAATAAATATTTAATGAAATAACAAACATTTTTTTATTTAAAGTCCAAGGCTATTCAAGCGCAAAGGTACACATGAACTGCCAACCAGACCGAATGGTACGCTGGTGCGTCTCGTCGAATATCGAAGCTAGCAAATGCGACTGGATGCGCGCGGCCGCCGCCGCGGTAGATATCGAGCCGAGGATCAGCTGCATTCAGCAGAAGGATCGAAGATCCGCACTGGAAGCAGTTAGGGACGATCGATGCGACCTTTTCGTCGCTAAGCCCGACGAGGAAATACACGCCAGAAAGTAAGCAGTCGCATTCATAATTTAATATTTTAGTTTCTGAAAATTTTATAATTAGTGGATATTTTTCTATTTTAGTATGAATTTGACACCAGTGGCTCACATTATTTCGAACAAAGAGTTGGACGCAAGTAGGTTCGCAGCGATCGTCAGGAAAGACGCCAAATACAAAAATTTCGCTGACCTGCAGGGGAGCAAAGCCTGCTTTACAGGGTACAAGAGCGTAGGTGAGAATAAGACATCATTTAAACCCTCTTTTATGGCAATTTAAATGCTACTTTATAAATTGCTCGAGGGAAATTGCTAAATTTACCTTGATAATCTATTGAAATTTACATAATTAGTCGTGAAGTAGAAAGTGTAAAAGGATAAGTTCAGTTCCTATTAATTCCTATGACGAAATGTTGGATACATAATTTATATTTCAAATTTATAAAAATTAATACGATATGAGTTTCCGTTAGTTTGTAGATATAGATTATTTTATTTTTCGTGCAAAAGTATGATATAAAAAAATAATAGTTCTATCAAAAAATTAAAATCCTGTAATTTTTTTCTTTTGATATAGGATGGAACGCCTTTTTCTCTATATTGAGAAACAGTTCATCCAGCTGGCCGTGCGAGGACGAGAAGGCGATGTCGCAATTTTTCAAAGAGAGCTGCGTTTACGGGCTAAGTAATAAAAATACATCGGTACCGGCGAACCTTTACTCTCTGTGCAATCGAACTCAGTTCGACAAAAATTTGGGACCAGAGGAGAACACATTCAGGTGTCTTATGAAAGCCGGGGACGTCGCCTTTGTCAATGTCAGCGCCGCTAAAAAATATTACTCAGGTATTGCATAATGACCTCCTTTCATATTTTTCACAAAGTATAATGAAAATTCAGCAACGAGTTTTAAAAAATAAAGAGATTAAAGTTTTTTAAAAAACATTAATGATTTGAGTATCCGATAATTTAAAAAAAAACTTTTTTCATTTTAATTTACGAATATAAAAGAAAAAGAAAAGATGAAATTTAGAAAAATCTATTTATAAAATGTTAATGATTTTATCTTGCAATAATTAAAACAGCTTTTATTTTTTAAAAACATTAAAGATTTTTGTTTACTATATTAAAATAAGCTTTTTAAATATTTCAATTTATCGCTCCTCCCGCAGCCTTTTCGATATTCCACATGAATTACAAATTGCTCTGTGAGGACGAGAATCACGAAGGCGCGGATCAATGCTTCATGGCAGAGACTACACTGGGCTCGGTAACATATTTTAACCGCCGCAATTGCACGCGAAGTGTACAAGCAAAAACATCGACATACAAACGCACATAATGTTTACGCGAATTTTTCCTTCGTAGGTATTAACGAATAAAAAGTTGACTCCAGTGAGGAAGGAAGAGATCTACTTGATGCTGCTATCGCTCGATCGCTACTTCGGAAGGACGTTCGATCGGGAGAGCGCGATGTTCACGCTTTACGGGCCTTACGAGGGTCTCGCCAACGTCATTTTCCCAGTACGTAGTAAAGTTTCCTCAATAATTTTCGCCGTAATAACCGGTTTCCTTCGGTTTTTTTTTTTCGAAAAGAAAAAAATGTATGTTAATTCTCTTCTCTTCTCTTCAGGATAAGACGCAGCACCTGCAGAAGCACGTGGGTGATCTGCGGCACGGCAGGACTTACGAGGAGGTCTTGGAGAGACTGCAGGATAAAGTTGAGTGCGGCAAGAGCTCGACCTTGAGCGACAGCGGACTCTTAGTGTTCGCCTTTGTGATTTTTAGTGCGATGCGGACATTGCACGCTTAGTCGAGTGATGCTACGTCGCTCTTGATGTGTGTGTGTATGTGTGTTTGTGATGTGCCTACGAGAAAAGAGAATTGAATGAGAGTCTGACTTTTTTTTTATTATTGTTAGTTCGAGTGTTTATAAAAAATTAAGGATAAATGAACCCAATTAATTAATTAATTAATTGAATTCTAGAAATTCGCTTGTGGAGAGTCTCATTTTTTTTATTATTGCTAGTTCAAGCGTTTATAAAAAAATTAAGGATAAGTGAATCCAATAAATTAATTAATCAATTAATTGATTCCTAGAAATTCGCTTGTAAATTTCTACGATTTAAAATCATAAATCAATAGCATCTTACGTATTTTTATCCAAACTATGATGTTCCGCAGAGAAGTGCTTAGGTATAGATTTAAATTGTTATTTGTTATAAAATTAGTACATTAAGCAACTAGAGTCGAGATTGTAACAATGACGAGAAGGGCAAAAATCACTTTGCCTTTCTGTTGCTCGTACTATTTTTTGTAAATCATACAGAGCACAAAAATCAACTATTCATGTCAAAATATAATTTTTACGTCGACTAAATTCGCACGTAACTATTTATATAGATTTTGCGATTCCTACGTAATCATGGAAAGTCAATTTTAGCGCCCTGTAGTTAAAACAAAATAAAAAAAATTACTCGTGTAAATACAAAAATCTATATCAATAACGAATCTAAAGAAAAATAAATTTCTCTTAAAGACTATAAATAATCGTAGACTCTTTAATCAACCCACAGCCTACTGTTCGTCATTCCCCTCTACATTACAGAAACACCCGAACGGATCCACGAGCCCCTCGATCTTCTCGCAGAAGAACTCCCCCTTGCAGCAGCCGTAGAAGATTTTGCCACTGTCTACGAACGCCCAAGGGAAGATATTGGCCGTGGCGTAGACATGAGGCGCGCCGTTGCAGTCGATGGCGATGGCGCCGAAGCTGATGGAGTCGGCCCGCCGGGCCAGCTGGTCGATCGCGCAGTGCAGGGCCGCCCGGGCGTCCGGAGCCAGTCGCATCGCCTCCACGGTGTCGCGCGCCGGCGCCTCCGTGTAGATCCACTCGTCGTCGCCGGCCACGCAGCAGCAGCCGCCCTGCGACTCGCTGTACGCGCCGCTCCCAGGCACCAGGCCCGTCGCGCTCAGGCGCCCGAAGAAACGCGAGCGGAAGGCCGTCTGGCCGCAGGCTTGCTCGTGGTCGCAGTCGTAGACTACCGCGCCGAGGACTTTCAACTGGAAATTAAATTTTTAGATGAGTTTAATAAATTGCTGATTAAAGAAAGCAGATCTCAACTAAAAAAATTACTTTGTATTTTTCTTCATCGTCTTCTTTGGTTGACTCCGATTTTTCATCGATACTGTCTTCGCCGGATTTCGCGATGCCTTTGCACTCGTACAATTTGCATATTTCCGAGGTGCAGTAAAATTCGCTGAGCGACGAGTCCTCCGTGCTGCACTCGCAGGAGCCCTTCGCTATGCAGTTGCCATCCTCGGCCAGTACTTGTGCCTCCAATTCGATCGTTTTCAGTCCGACCAGCATTAAATCCTTCTTGTCTGTCAAAACTCGCTTTGCCAAAGTGATCGGGTGCCTGTATTTCTGTATTCCACCGATGCATCCCACCTTCGACTCGCCGTTCTTTAAAGAAAAAAAAAATTTTAATCATTCATTTATTTATTTATGTATTTAAATTAATAAACGGGCTTCGTAGCCCTTAAATACAAAAGAAATGTAAATCTTAAGAAAATACAAAAGTAAAATAACAATAGCAAAATGTACAGTGAAAAAACTACAACAAAATGTATAGGTCTGAACAATTTTTTTTAGTCTGTAAAAAAACCTAAGAAATATTCTAAATTCTTCTTTTTAAATAAAAGCTAATTTACTTATTTAAAAATATTAAAATTGCCCTTAAATTACAATAAGAGTATAAACAGATTTTTTGAATTTCTTAAAATATAAATAAATAAAAGAACAACACAATTTATTATAAATTTAACTATAAATATCGGATCACCTTTTTGAGAAGTATATATTATTCTATTTTAAATCGAAACAAGGACACTTTGAGAATCTCTCAACGTCGAATAACACCCAAAGCTACTTCAAATTAATTAATACAAATCAAGCAAAAAAAAAATTTGAAAGCTCACCTCATAAATAATGGAATCGGCCTCGATGATAGCATCGCTCCCATCGCTGTGCAGACACTGATTTCGATAAAAGGACTCGAGCTGCCTGACGGCAGCCTCGACGACGTCAACGGCACTCGTCCGTTTGAGCAGCAGCCTGTAGCCCTCGATGGCAGTGGCCTTGACGGTGGCGAGCTCGGCGACGTGCTGGTCAGGTTCGCAGGCATCGGGACCGGCGTGGACCACGATGACCGGTCGAGGGCGACGGGGCGGGAGTCGCGGCTCGGCGACGTGCAGCACCTGCACGTCCGCGTCCGCCAAAACCGTGTCCAGGTAGTCCTGCTGCGGCTCGTCCGTCGCGCCCGCCTCGGAGCCGTTCCCCGAACAATCATCCTGCTGATCCGTCATCCTTGGCGGTGCGACGGGTGGTGTGGGGTTATGGTGGATGCGAAGATATGAAGTTTGACCTGCGTTGAATTCGAAGCGGTTTTTTAATTTTTTTTTTACGGATAATATGACGAGCAGTTCTGAGACGAATGATTTGCTTAATTAATGGAACGCTGTACAAAGTAGTTTTTATGAAAATCGGATACAATATAGCAAAGATTCTTCTCAGATAAATGGAAAATAAATTACCTGCTTTGAAGATTGAATTATTTGTTTGCTTTGCAGCCGCATGCGTGTATATTTAAATAAAACAATTTAGTAAAATAAACGAAAAATGTAAAACATTTGTTCTTTAACTAAAATATATTTCGTTAAATTAAATAGAAGAATTTCATTAAATTAAATTAATTAAATTAAATTTTAAAAAATTGTTTAGGTGTTAATGACTGATGTAACAGATGTAGCTAAATGTTGAATTAACGTTTATGATATCTTTGGAACTTCTAAAAATTTTTTACAGTAATTAAGTACAAGGTACTTATTGGACGGAGAGATAGTCGACTAGCCTACGTAATATGTTTCGTTAAAATATATTAAGGCGCTTGTGTGTAAACTTTGGCCATTAAAAAATATCAACATCTACGTACGTTCTCTACGTTCTTAGGATTATCAAGATACTTCTACCGCTACTTCTAACGCTTAAACTCATAACTTGTTGTAAATAACGATTTTTAAGAACATTAACGTTTATACTGAATGTTTAGTAAAAGTGAAAAAACTTTTCCTACAACCGGTATCTGCACTAACAGTCATAGTGTACAATAAAATTAATTTTTTTTTTTTTTTTTTAAACGTGAATTACAGTCTTTAAATCGATGAAATTGAAACTTAGATTGTCGTAGAAATATAAAAGTGTGTTGCGAGTAAAACGGTGGCTTGAAGTTACAAAGTTGAAACGTATTGTAAAAATTTGTTCATTTCTTGCAGCAAATCGTCCTGCTGCGTAAAGTAAAAATTCTTTTTTAATTTGTGAACTTCTACGTTTCCGGTATCGGTGCCAAGAGCCTGAAATGAATGTCAATATTAGCTTTAATTGATCAAAATAGAAAAGAACTTAAATTAAATTAGATAATTTACTCTACTTACTATGTATTGATTTAACATATCTCGGTTAGTGTTGCAAGGTGATAGCCTCATGCATTTCACATAGCCGCAACTTTTTGTGGAGACTGTATGCGTGGGACGAATGTCGCTGTCGTTTAGATCCCATACAAATATTCTAAAAAAAAATACATTAAAGTATTTTAGTTTTGAAACTTTTAAGAATTAAAAAAATGATTAAATTAAAGATAAATATTAAAGGAAGAAAACAAACCTGGAATAATCATCTAAAACATAAATGGACATAGGCTTAGACCTCGACCATTGAATACTTCTGATGCCAGCAAAACTATTTTCGTTTTTTAATACTACAAGTGGAGACTCTACGTTTGAAGAGTGCAGTCTAATACTTCCATCGCCACATCCAGCCTAGACAATATTTAACATTATTATAAACATAGCCTTCATTTATATTTTTTTTAGAAAAACATTGTTAATTCTTACGAGAAAGTAAGGTTGCTTGTATGGACAGACTTCGATACACGTAGTACTACCACAAGAATCTGAAAAATATAATAATGTTACAGAGTAATTGTTAGAAAAAATATTAAAGTATACTAATTTAATTTCAAAATTTACCCATTGCATTAATTTTATAAGGTGTCTTACTTTTCGCCCCGATGCAATTAGTGTATAAAATATTAGTGTCATTAGTAGCTAAGTACAAATTATTACTATCAACATTGTCGACGTTCATATCGACAAATCCCTTTTTCGCATTATTTTTTTCGCTTTTCCTTACAAATAAAGGCACTTCTTGGCTTTTGACTAGTTTCACCTTGCCCAACTGCGTGAGACCAAGATCGTCGCTATTGGCGCTGAGGTTTCGTAAAACACTCCAAATGATCAGGCGACCTTCCTCGTCCAATGTGCAGATTTGAATAGGAACAAACTTGTCGCTGAAAGTTTCAGCGTCGTCTTGTTCCATTCTCGAGAGAATTCGAATTGCCACTATAGGAGACAAGTGCGACTCGATCTCCCAATTGCCTGCCGTTGTATACGTTGGGCTTCGAATTATCCAGTCCATTTCGTTGATTTTATCCACTATCTTCTGATGCCACGATTCTTCTTCTCGTAAATCCCAGAGGCAAATGGAGCTGAAATGACACATCATTTCTTTATTTGAAAATGTTGAGCAGAAATTTTCAAAAGATTGAAATTAAAAATCTACCCATCTTGAAGACCAGCGAAAACGATATTACTATTTGTACAATGGAAGCAGCATGCTGATATGGGATTTTGTGAATAAAAAAGTTTGATGGGCCTTGAGGGTTCATTTACATTCCAGACGCAGCCAATACAACAATCCATTATGTAATCCTGTTTACTTAATAGCTCTATTTTCTAAATTTATAGAAATATTTGTAAGTATTTTTTAAATAATTGCATATGAAAGTATAATATTTATAAATACCTCATTGGCATTCGCATGAATGCTCATAAGAATTTTGCTGTTAATTTCTGAATAATGCAACATCGTAACTTGTCTACCACATAAAAACGATATAGAATTGATTGAAAGTTTAATGAAGCCTTCACTGAAGGGAAATTCGTGCGTTTCATTTTGAAGAATATTTCCTCCAGACTCTTTTTCTTCAAGTAAAGCTAAAACAACTTTTCCTGCTCTGCTTAAAAATTCATTTAACCTGACAACATCGTAAGATGGAGTAATTAATGGCTTATTGTCTGGCTTATCTCCACCAACACCCATGTGCTCCATTTTAAATAGTCGGACATCTTCGACTGTTTCTAATTTACTCCTGCACCATACTGGAAACTGTGTCCATTTATTTTCTACCTCAGTGACATCTGTTTGAATTTCAACATCAAGATTATCTTCTTTTGTTTGTGTTGAACTCTAAACATTAAAAGAAAAAAAAAGGTATTTTTTAATATCAATAGCTATTTTTGGTTTCAATTAATAAATAATCAAACCTGTTGAGTATTTAATTTTCCATAACTTCTGATAAATTCATCATATGATATTGGCTTTGTTTCATACAACGACCATTCAACTGTGTCTAATTTGATCATATTCATTAGAACTTGACCACGAGTGAGAATTCGTTTTTTGTGTGGTACCTAAAGAATAAAAGATATTGCTTAATGAATTTTCAAATGAAAAAAGCGTTAAAAATTTACCTGAACAGCTTTTTTTGATCGTGTTTTTTCTTGATTTGGTAAAGCAATTTGTGATACAGGAGGAGATTTCACAAAATCACCAGAACGTGCATCTTCAAAACCTTCATCGGTTGATGAAGGTAATGACTTGTTTTCAGATTGTTTTTCTTCCCTATTAATCATAAAAAAAACTAATTTTACTAATGAGTTACTTACAGTTATAATAAAACAAATTTTTAATGGACAATGTATTGACAATTTATTCTTTTTGATATTTAATGCCAATTATAGCGAACCTATAAGAATTGTTAACTGGTTCCTTCAGTTCTGGTAGGGGTGGTGGTGTTTTTACACGGTTTGTCAGTAATGATTCTACCATTGCAGCTCTTTTTCTAGCTTCTTCTAATTCATAGTGTCCTGAATCCAACATGTGTTCTTCTTCAACCCTTCGCACTTCAGCACTATTAATAGTTCTTTTCTATAAATGGAAAATATGGAATTATGTACAAATTTTGAATTCTGAATTATTTAACCAAAAAGTAGTTTAACTAAACCTTTTCTTCTGATTGTAATATTATAGGCTCAAGATCTATACTTAAACTATTATCTGATACTTCACTAATTTGAGATCCAACAGTATACTCCTCAAAGTCTGACTCGTAATCCTACAAATAATAAATTTTGGTGATGAATATTTCAGAATTATTATTTCTGAAAAAAGAATATTGAATATCATTTTTCTTACTTCAAAATCTTCTTCATATTCATATTCACGATCACTTTCATTTTTTGTAGCCTTATTTTTTGTTGATGGTTTCGATTTATCTTTACTACTAGAACGTAACATTTTTACTTCACTTGGACTTAAAGTTCTAGATCTTCTTCTTTCTCTTGAAATACGTTTTGGCAGTGGTTTTTCAGATCTTTTAGAGTCCACAGATTTTTCAGTTTTCTGAGATTTACCAATCACAGATTTTGATTCAGAGCTTTTTGAAACTAATGGCTTTTCTGAAGTCTTAGTTGCCCCAGTCCTTTTTGCATCTACTGTTTTTGCCATATTACTTAATAAACTAGCAGAATTTTTTGGAATGTACACAGAACTCGTCCCTCTTTTTTCGTTGTACAAAGAAGATTGCGCTTTATCCTTTGTACTCTTCTGCCCTGTACCTTTCAGTCTCTCACTGGCCTTGATAACACTTTCAGACTTAGTTCCTCTCGGTGTATGCTTCTTCGAAGAACCAGAGGACAGCATGGATTCGTCAAAGCTCGACTTTGGCATAGCCAAACCATTCTGCTTCAGCTGCTTCATTTTCACTGGATTCTTATCCGGTAGTATGCTCTTACTCGTCGCAGCAGCTCCAACCTTGCTCCTCTTGTCTCCAGAAGCTCTGGAGTCAATGATCTGCGGCTCTCTCTTCTTTTCCCTCCTCTCTGCCCTTTCGTCCACATCGTTGACACTGAGACTGGACCCTTGAGCCTTGACCTTCCTCACGCTCCTCTGCACTGGATTTTTGGACTCGGTTGTTTTCTTGATAGCCCCCTAAAATGATGACCAATGATAAAAAAAAAAACATTAAAACTCGCCTCTCCGCGGATCCGATCAATTATTCAAGAGGACGAGCTGCATTGATTAAGCTCAAAGTAGGTTATCGGCGATAAAATCTAATGCGACTACTTTGTTGCCTTAACCTACGCCGAGGCCCTTCGCCGCCGCGAAAACTGCTTTCGACCGGTGTGAAATAGCGAAAATCGAGGTACTTACCTTACTCGACATCATGCGCCTAATTGATTTGTTTTGACAGTCGTGAGGGGCGCCATGACGTTGCGGAGCAAAAAAAAAAAGATGACCCGCACCTGCCGCGAGTCTTGAAACTTTGTAGTCTGCTGCGCTCGTCTAGGGCTCACTGATATTATACAGTGGAACCCCTGACAGAGAAACAGAGAGATTTTCTATATTCTCTGCTTTGAGTACAGTCCGTTTAGTTTAGCGGGGGTTGGATATAATATATATATATAATTGTATTATTCTTCGTCCGTAATTATGTCACCAGCGTATATGCTATAGAAATTTGTATATACACTTGCATAAGTATAGATATGATTATACACTTGTAGTTTGTTCTCTTCTTTTTTATCTTCAAAAAAGGCACACATTTTTTTATTTGTTGTTTTGAAGGTAATTTGGGAGAAGATGGGAGTGAAGTTTTTAGCGTCACAACTAAGTCGACTTGTACTTGAAGAGTCGCTAAATTTTCTTGTTAGTATGCAAATTAGAGCTTTTCCTACTATTAGACTTATACTTTTATTGATCTGCCTTATAGCCGCGCGGGTATGACTAAACCATTTTACACTGCGTAATTTAATTGAAAAGATTTTAACTAAATGATTGATTTTTTTTGTGGTTTAGTTATTCTACATTTACATTAGATAAATAATTAAGTTTATTAATTTTAAATAATTAAGTTAATAATTTTATTGTTATTATGATAAATAATTGATTATACTCAGTAATTGTTTATAGTCTATTATGAAATAATAGATATTTATATTACTACATATAAAAATGTAATAAAAATTAAAAAAAAAAGAAGAAAAATACTAAAGTGTTTACTATTAAATAAATGAAGATTGCAGATTTCACGAGTTCCTGAATACTTCACGTTTGTTTTGGAACCTTGCAAAAATGACGCATTGAAAATTAAAAAGTAAAAACTTTTACTGTTATTTATTAGAGAATAAAATATATTCGATATAATTATGTGCAAAAAAAAGAGAGTAACACAATAATAAGATAACAAATAATTTCTTAAGCTCAGCATGGTTTCGAACAAACCGAAGAAGCGCGTGAGGATCCAATCGGGACACCAAACTAGATATGTCGAGAAACCCAGTAAATCAAAAAAATCCAGAGTAAGAATTTTTTTTATTTTTATAGTAGATTTTTTTACTTTTTGTCTTCGTTTTTTTTTTTTACTTAATAGTCACTTGGTATCTAATAGTAAGTGAGTACTGCTTCAGCAAAGTATACTCGCGTACCTGTAAAAGATTGTTAAAGAAATCTCTCTATTTAATCTTTCAATATCGATTCATTGAAAATTTAAATATTTAGATTACAATGATCTTCTGAAAAATTGAAAGATATCTACTTGTAGTGTCGATTCCTTAACAATTGGTTAATTAATTAATACACTGAAACTTCCACTTTTATTAAGTGCGCTTCCGGCGTGATTTGTACCAAAAGTTCGCGTAACTTTTTTAAAATCAATCAATTTTACTAAATAAAGTTTAAAATACGTCGATTTTTATTGCTTATAGACACATTCAGTTTTTTAAATTAATTCTTTTATTTAATATCGTACGAAAAGATAAATAGAGAAATGTTCAGAATATTTTCGAACCTTGTCACTGCTAAACTATTTTAACAATTTTGTTAAAAATCCACAATATAACTTAACTAAACATGAATATTTCACTGAATGAAGCTTAGCTCACGTGGATTCTTATACAAATATATAAACATTTTTTTTATTAATTTTGTTTATAAAATACCGAACGAAAATAAAAAAAAAAAAAATTATTTAAGGTGCGCTTGGGTAAAATTGGCCGGGCGCGGACGCACCGTCCGACGGTGGCGGAGCTGGTGTACCAGTTCCTGGAGCGGGCGTCGAACCGCGGCGTCGCCCGAAACCGGAAGACCAACGCGACCAACCAGTTCCGGAAGATGCAGCGCCGCAAGTATTCCAAGCCGCTCAGGTCCACCAAGCGAGTGCGCTCTCGGCATAATACTCCCTTCGAAGGCTCGTTTTATCGAAAGGACTTCCGGAAGAAGCTCGCCGAATTGCCTACCGAAGAAGGTCGGACACCTTTTGTATTTTATGCGTTGTAAAATTGCATCGCGTCATTTTTAAATCTTTGTGTATATCCGAATATGAGACGTGAGAGCTCTTATAGCTTTCGGTAATTTCTTCATTTCGTATTGAAAAATGATGATACTGAAGAAATGAAGACATAAATGATGATACTGAAGAAATGAAGACATAAATGATGATACTGAAGAAATGAAGATATAAAAGAATAATTTAAAAATATTCAAAAAAATTTACATTAGGAGCTTGAAATCTCTATGTATATTGGAGTATGAATGGTGAGCCGCTCTTGACTCTGGATGATTTCTTCACTTTGCATTGAAAAATGATACTGGGAAATGAAAATTGAAAAAAAAAAATAATAATAAAATATTATTTTTACTACTATTTTTATTTATACTATACTGCAGTTAAAATTTTTCTTCAGGCTTTTTAACAATGAAGAGAATATCAACGACACTAGAAGATAAGAAATTATCGTAAATACCAGTTATTCAAATATGATATTAAAAAGAAAATTTTATTTTCAGGTAAAGAATGCATAGAGAAGTGCATCTACGACGTCCTGTCCTTCGGTACGATTTTGGGACTGTTAGAACCGGTGAACGAGACTGGGTCCATTTTTCGCGTCTCGACGGATCTGCACCTATTCCCTAAGAAGCGTAAAACAAGACGGAATAAATCCGAGCCTCCGTGTCCATGCGACGAACATTCCACCGTGCCTAAACATACCTCCTCTTTATTATCTTACCTGCATTAGCGACGAAATTTTAGTTTCTTGACATTAAAAGTGTAATAATCGACTTTTTAATCGTCACGAAATTTGCGGTTCGCTGCAGCTTTTTGTAGTTTTAAAGTCCGTCACTCCTTGAACTATTAATCAGTGAAATAAAGTATTTAAGCACAGACATACACTCCTTTATAAATTTATTGATCTCTTTATACAAAACTCTTGAAATTTAAATTCTTGTCTACTGGTTTGTCTAAAAATGTTTTGATCGCTACTCGAAAGCAAGCGTGTACATACATTAAAAAAGACTTTCAGAGTGCAAAACGCAAATTTATTGACCTTTAATTAGTGCTCACGCGTAGGATTAAAAAAAAATTCTTAAAATTCAAATAATTGACCATATCAATGTATCCAAAAATCCTCTGATCGCTACGCAGAATCAAAGAATCGGATAAGACTTTCAGATTTAAAAAAAGCAATATCTCCAGCATGCAAAGTTCAATGATGAACCTCAGCCATCACTTGTTGCGTTTGACGCGCTGAGCCTGCCTCTCGCATTCCTTGCGGCACTGGCGAATCCAGCGCTTGAGTTCCTTGTCCCGAGCCTGGTTCACGGGCCGCCGGTTACGCGCGTCCTGTCCGGAGAGTAGACTGAGGTCCAACGCGGCGTCCCCTGCGCCTTCCTCCTCGTCCTCGTCCTCGTCCTCCTCCTCCTCGTCGTCCTGGTCGTCCTCATCGGCAGCGCTGGGCACCTCCAGCTCTTCGTCTCCGGAGTCCTCGTCGTCGTCCTCGTCGCCCGCATACGTCACCTCGAGCTCGCCCGCGGGGGTCAGGATTCTGCACACCTCCTCGCTGTCTATTGCTGAACTAGGGCGGTTTGACTGATCAGTCAAAGTTCCGGCAAGGGAGGAGGGGACATCCCTATTGAGAAGAATTACGTAAACAAATTATGAAATAAAATTACGTGACATTTTATGTACAAGCTTGAATTGGTATTGTAACCTTATAATTGTTATTTAATTTTTTGTGTGATGATTTTTATTTCCTTCTGAATAAAAAAAAAAAATTCGCACGCTCTAGTATTTCCTAGTATTTTTAGTATTTTTTGCAATCGACCTAATTTTGGTTCGTAACTCTATTTAATATACCAGGAAAAATAATAATTTATAAATTTAAACTCCCAATTTAGGTGTCATCATCCTCGCGATAGTCCTTATAATTTATTGCTAACAAAATTATCATACCTATTCTATCGCTTTGTTACGTAAGAAACTTTCATAATCCTTCTCAATATGGGTGGGTATATCAGGATGGGTCAGTTTTATCCAGTGGAAAAAATCCTGCAGAAAAGGTTTGTTTTTTCAGGCGTACCTCCGGGTTTGGACGTTGGGACCGCCGGAGGCGTTTGCATTTTGCTGCTGCTTTGGACGACCGCATGGATCTCGTTTCCTGTTGGGCTGGAAGCTCGAGCAAGGATCTTGGGGGGCGCAGGCTCGATCCCCCGCGCTGCGGTCGCGAATCGTTCGATCCTCTTGATTCTGAATTCTGTTCCAGAGGATGTCCTCTGCGGCGCTCGTTGGAATGGACAGCTGGCATTCTGAATTTTCCTGATGAACAGTTAACAGGAGGTAAACAACTCATCACGTAGAATAAGAGAATATTTTCTTATTTGAAGTGAATTTTTCATATTTAAAGGTGCATAGTAAAGATTTCACAGTCAAGCGGGCGTAAAGTGCATACTTTGCGCTCTAGAGCAATAAAACAGCAACTTGTGCGAATTTATCCTGTCTTGTTCGAAAACTAATAAACGACCTTTACGCCTAATTAATTGATAAATCAAAGTTTTAATTGAACCTGGGCTTGCTCCGTATCACCAGAACTGTTACTGTTACGATTGGAGGGCACGTCGTCAGTTTGTTGGCAATTGTTGGGTGGGCATCTGCGGCATGTCAAACTGGACATCGACGTTGCGCAGTTTGCGTTTCGCGTCTTTGCGAGTTGACAAACAAATGGACCAACCAGCCTATAAGCATCGTTTCTTTCATATTTTACAAATCTGCAAACAAAACAGAAAATATCGTATAACTGTTATAATTATGCATTTCATTATTCGCTCCGTGCAAATAGCTAATTCGACTTCAGCGTTACCCGTGGCGCTCGAGTGAACTGTGGGCTCGGTAAAAT
>JAWWEN010046990.1:0-11913 GCA_035582955.1 Sycophila texana
AGGCAAAAGGAGAACTTGCGAGCGCCGCCCGCCTATCGAGGCATGTGTTACTTGTTAACAAAAAGGCGCTCAGCTCAGGCACGCGAAAACGAGAAGAAATCGCGAAAATCGATAGGAATCTGCGGTTACGGGTGTGAGATGTATGCGTGAAAACCGCGACTAGGACGCGCAGCGAGGCGCGGGAAAATTCGTTAAAAAGTTCGACTCGAGATGTGTTGCATGTGCATGGCTTGGCTAAAATTAGCTTGCTATGCAGAGCTCAAATCGAGCCACGTTTAAGCGCGAGCGGTCCGCGGTCGGCACAAAGCGTGTCCGATGTGCCACTCGATATATATGTAAAAAAAAAATGATGAACGCAAAAGTTTCGAATGTTGCCCTCTTTTCCGAGGCCAAGTCAAAATCTAGTGTCGCTCTTCCCACCTTTCCTTGCCAGAATTGCGACTCTGCAGGCCGCAGGCGTGCTCTGACCTCGGATTAAGCCAAGGCTTTCCGGGCGCAGGGGTGCTTGCGCTGCACGAGGCGTATACCGAGGCGTCCCAGCCTCACAAAATAGTGCCGGCTGATCGGGCGGAAATTACTGACTCTCGAGGGGAGCCAGCTATTTCCTTACCTGCCAGTCGAGTCATGAAACGGTGGCTATCTCGTCCTTCCAGTACTGCTTAGGACAAGTGCATGACGCTACGCGGTCTGCTTGTTCTTCCCTGCGGGAAAGCAGGACAAAAACATCTCTCCCGCTAAATATCGGATAGGTGACGAGGCGCAGAGACGCTGGGTTCGGCAGAACCGAGCGCCTCTTGGCCTTTCCACCCTCGACGAGAAAGGGAGCAAAGAGCGTCCTAGATCGAGCGGAAGGCCCGAGGAAACGTAGTGGTGACGATTAAGAAGAAGTCACACTAGAAGTTGGGAATAACAAGGCTCAAATGGAGCCGACGACGGGCGAAAAAAAAAATCAGCCCGATTATCATCTGCTGCGGCCGTCGAGCGCGCGCGAGCGCCGGCCGTCGCTCAGCGAAAAAATGCGAACATAGTTGCGAGCGCAGAAGTTTTTTCCCAGGACGAGGGAAAATTGCTGTAGTTGAGAGCAAAGGAAGGAGAAACATAGAATTGCCATTCGAGGCGTCTTTTCAATAGAAAAAAATATAATAAATATACGAACGATTATAGGGGTGGGAAAAATTTGATTCGATTTAGCCTAGTTATGACCGGGAAAAAGGACGCGGCGGATATGACTCCGGAGGAGCTCGCCGACTTTCTTCGCGATTTAGATTTGCGCGATAGAAGTCTCTCTGAGAGGGAAAAGTCACTCCGGGAATGGAGTGACTCGCTTGAAAAACAAGAAGATGCTACGCGGGTGTCCCGGGAGGACCACTTAATCGCCATGCGAGAGCAATTAAAAGAAGAAAAAGCGCGACGCGAGCAGGTGGAGAAGGCGCTTGCGGCAAGAAACGCCAATGCGACGGCCGATCAAGTGAATACCGAAACTAAGTTGGAGGATAACTCTCAGGTCGAATCGGCGAATGACCAGGGAGATGCGTTAGAAGCGGGGCCAAGCAGGCCTGGCGCAAGCAAAACAATGACGCCCAGCGTTAACAAGCCGGCCAACGAGGCCGAGACAACTGTCAATTTTCGGGACACTGAGCACAGCCTGAAAACTGTGGTCAGTCAGCGGCCCGTTACTGAGCAACAAATTCAGCGGGAGCTCGCCTCGCTGAGGGCTGATTTAGCGCGGCTAACCGAAGAGGCCAATAATACCAAGGGTGCAGCCCCGATCTCGCCCATCGGTCGCTCCTCTTCGGCCCGAGATGCCTTCTTGCCGACGGCAAGCGGGACCATCAACGCCCAGTTTTGAGTGATCAGGTGTCAGTATATCAGCGGCAATACCCGATCCCGTATCATCTGCGCCAAGTAGTAAGGGACCACGTGCGTGACCTGCTCGAGGCCGACATAATAGAGGAAAATAACAGCCCGTACAATAGTCCGCTATGGGTCGTCCGGAAAAAGGACGCGCCGGGCGGCGAAAAACAGCGGTTCGCTCGGAGAAGCGCGAGTATATATCGCAGTAGACATGTGCTCCGGATACCATCAGATTCCGCTTAGGGAGGAGGACCGACATCACGGCGTTCTCCACTCCCGACGGACACTATCACTATAAGCGATTGCCGTTCGGCATGAAAAACGCCGGTGCGAATTTTCAGGAGTAAGTCAATAAAGTTGTAAAACAAGAAGAAGAAGGCGAATTCGCTTATGTAGATGACATAATAAAGACCGCAAGAGACGCAGACACCTTAGATGAAGGATTTATCGACGTCGCCGGACGTTTAATCGCGGCGAATATGAGCTTGCACCCGCGGAAGGCTCAATTTTACCAAAAACTGATCAAATTTCTTGGCCATATAATTTCGGTCGAAGGAATTAGGCCCGACCCCGAAAAGGTCGCAGCATTAGAAAAATATCCGACGCCCAAAACGCCGACCAACGTCAAGCAATTTTTAGGTGCGACCGGCTATTATCGGCAGTTCGTATCTGGATTTTAATTCGTTCGTCTCTTAATGGACCTCTTGAAAAAGGGGGCAGAATTTAGATGGACTAACGCCCAGCAGGCGGCATTTGATGAATTACGAGGCCGACTGATGCGGGAGCCTATTCTACAACATCCAGATTTCAATGAAAAATTTTTTGTGACAGCTGATGCGTCGAGTTACGCAGTCGGCGGTGTTTTATCGCAAAGGCGAGGCGATGCTGATTTGCCGGTGGCCTATGCCAGCCAACTGCTAAAACCACCCGAAGTGAAATATAGCACGATCGAGAAGGAACTCCTCGCACTCATGTATTCGGCGGATCAGTTCCAATTCTGCCTGTTAGGCAGGGAATTTATATTTTTAACGGATCACCGTTCGTTGATTTGGCTCGATAATATAAAAGATGCAACATCGCGTTTGAAGAAATGGAGCTTCAAATTGCGCGAAAAATATGAGTTTACCATTCAGTATGTACCCGGAAAATCCAACTATGTATCGGATGCGCTGTCGCGTAATCCGCCGCTCGCTCAGAAAAAGAGACAAGCTCACTAGCAGTGGCTCCGCCTTTACGAAATCGCCGGAAAAGAAAAGGGCAAAGGGAGGCCCGGAAATAATTTACGAAATAGGCGAATTCCTCGCCGTGCTAAGTGAAGACAATAGTTTTTACCTTTGCCGCGCGGCTCAAAACATTCGCGCCAACAGCACAAAAATACAAATAAGATGGCTCTCGCCGATTGGAGAAAAAGGAGACTTGTACGAATACGTTTATCCGGACACCATCGAATTCGGTTGCATCTTGACAAATGTGCGAATGCGAAAACTCAGCTTCGGGAAATATTTCTTTGAAAGCAAGGAGCGCGCACGAGTGCAAAAGATTGTAAAGGAGTCTTTGGCGACCATAGCGGCCAAAGCTCGAAAGGCTAACGCCCCGCCACTCACAATAACCGAGACCCCGGATGAATCCGAGGTACCTGCGCCACAGAGGCCGCCGACCCCCGAAATGTCTGACCCGATGAACACACCGATGGAATGGTCGGATCCCGCCACCGAAAATAGGCATAATTTAGATGCGTCGATGTCTGGAATCAGTGACCCGATATTTACACCCAGCCCTTCGCCTTTCGCACCTGAAAGGGAGAGCCGAGGTGCCCTCACGCCGCACGAGGCAGAGGAGCTTGACCCGGAAGATTTTGGTCCTTCCGTCAACGGAGAGGTAAATCGAGGAGACGCCGCTCCGCCGCAAAGAGTCGCGCGGAACGTCGTCGAACTCCGTGACCGATTTCTTTTTGCCAAGGATAATCTTGCGTATTTCGTAACAACGAAAAATCAGCCTCTTTACACGGGTGCTAACGCGTTAGCCGAGGCAGGTAAATTGCCTGCCCTTGCGGACTTAGCGCTGGGCGTGGCACGCCCAACTGCCGAAGGGAGGAAATATTTAATTGCATTGACAATTAAAGAAAACTTACACATTCAAGTTGATCCGGACATAATGGCGAGTGCTCTGCAATCTTTATTAGACGTTGCATTAGAGCTCAACTTAATGACTATTAGATTGTCGAAAACGATGGAAATTGATGACCTTTCATGGAATGAGATTAGCGACTTACTTAAGGAACTATTTAGCGGTAGAGTCACAAAAATACTCGTCTGCAAAAATCTCGTTAATACGCCTGACCCGGAGGTCCGAGAAACAATTATAAGGGACACTCATTGTTCCCCGATCAATGGACATAAGGGAGTCAATAAAACGTTCAAGAGGCTTCGGCAGCATTATGTATGGCCTAACATGAAGCGCCAGGTGCAGGAATTTATTTCACAATGCGCGACTTGCCAGCGCATGAAATTAGATCGCCAAAAGGTGCGACAGCCGATGGTCATCACAGATACCAGCGGCGTAAGCTTCGATAAAGTGGCCATGGACATTCTCGGCCCTTTTCCGCCTACGAGCAACGGGAATCATTACGTGCTTACAATTCAAGATTTGCTGACTAAATACAGTCTCGCGATTCCTTTAAAGGGAATTTCGTCGATCGAAGTCGCGGACGCGTTTCTAAAATTTTTCGTGTTTACATTCGGTGCGCCAAAGGTAGTATTAACGGATCAAGGCCCGAACTTCACTAGCGCGTTAATTAAAAATGTCGCGCGTATGTGCAAAATGCGTACGTGCACAACTACCGCATTCCGCCCCCAGTCTAACGGATCTATTGAACGAATGCATCAAAGCTTCAAGGAGTGGATTAAGGTCTATTCAGATAAAATAAAACGCTGGGACGAATGGTGTAGTTGCGCCACGTTTTTGTACAACACCAGCGTGCACGAAGTTCACGCCGTTTGAGTATATTTTTGGTCGGCTCGCGCGCGTGCCGTCGGAACACGAGCCGATAGAAGAAAATATACCTGAGACGTACGGGGATTACGTGGCGCGTTTGCGCGATCGTTTAGCTGAAATTCATGAACTTACGCGCGAGAATTTAATTGCCGCGAAACACCGATCTAAGGGATATTACTATCGCCGTTTGAATCCGTACACATTCGAAGTGGGAGACCGCGTGATGCTCATCTCCGAGCCGAAGCGCAGAAAATTCGCGCCCGAATATTCCGGCCCGTATCGTGTATTGGAGGTACTTGACGACGGGAGAAATATCAAAATAAGCTTCAATAATGGGGAAAGGATTGTACATCCAAATAAACTGCGTAAAACGCAATTAAGAAGCGAAGGAGAAAGTATTAGTCCGGAAAGCGGCGACATACACGCGACGTCGTCTAACAGCGAGACGCTGTAAAAGAAAAAAGGGAGAGCGAGAACGAAGGACTATGAGCCGTAAATCTGCTCGGCTGTGCACGCAGGATGCATCGCCTAAAGGGATGAAAGATTTATTGGGGAGGGCAATTTCTATTATTGTTGGCCTTCCCATGTTCGTCTACGTTGTGCTGTTAGGCGTCTTTGTTGTTCAATTATTAACAACTGTTTGGGTTTAATTTTTTTTTTATTCGCGAAGGTTTACGATGAATGTCATTGTTGGCCTTCCGATTCTCAAAGGCTAGCGCTTAGAACATCTGCGACTTGACGCGTAGAGTGTACTCTTCAGTAAGATATAGACTGATCCTGTCTTATGTAGAGTTCCTCTTTATATTTTTATTGCTTTATTGCCCTTTTTGACAGCGGCGACTCTTTTTTTTGGGGGACATTTGAGTCGCCCTCGGACTTTCCCCTTTTGAATCTTTTGGCAATGGCACGACGCCGCGTTCTGCGTTCGCCTCATGCCAACGGCTGCGGCGCGACACGCACCCCTTTTTTTTCTCGGTGCGAGGATAAACGCTAAAGGCGAGCTTCACTTTCCAATTCGATTGAGGATACGGTGGCCCTCGCCGCATCGACGCGCGAGACGATGTTTTTGTCAGGCACGTCGACATTGGCTCCGTGCTCAAGTGCGATTTTGGGTGAGCCACCTAATTTCCGGACTGCTCCAGCGGCACTGGACAAAGTCGCGCCATCGCGGGAGATCCGTTTCATTTTCTTCCTTCTCCTTGTCTCGCTTTGGGCAGGTGAGAATTCCGCCCCTGGGTTCGGAAAGGCAAAATCCCTTCCCAATTCATTAAGATGCTAAATTTCTCCCCTCCTAATCCTAATCGGAGGTGTACACCGTTGAAAAGGCCGGTGACCTCACTAAATCGGTTCGCGCTGATTTTTCTTTTGTCAGGCACGTCAACATTGGCCCGGTGCTTGGGTACGACCTCGGGTGTCGCCTTGCCCCTTTAATTTCCTTTTATATTTTTCCGCCTCTGTCGAGGCACGCGAAAAACCCGCCGCGCTACTAACATGTAGTCCAAAGCTTAGCTTTCCCGTCCTATTCCAGATCCGGGAAGACTAGCGCGCGGACATTCCGCTCGCCCTAATATGGGAAGGGTATTTCCACGTGTAGCGTACGATGTCGAGGCAGTGTCTCACGCCTAGGAGCGACGGTGGAGCTCCGGGATTCCGTCCTTCCCAATTTCCCTTCTTGGTACCATCATAATTTTGGGATAATAATCTCTTTATTCCTTCAAGTCCGCTTTCTTTTCGAGCTGTCGGCAGCTCATGTAGCTCATCGTTTACTTCAAAATTCTTATCTTTTTGGGGTTGTTAGTAGAAGCGCGCTTGCGGCCTGCCGAAATTTACATACGTAGATTGGCACCCTGGTTTTTATGTATGTACGGGTGTGCGACTTCGGAGTGTCGCCGGGATAACGGCCGCATATGAGTGGTCAAGGCACCACCTACTTACAGGAGAGGTCTTTCCCTCTGCCGCCCCGCCCCGCAAGCCGGATATTTAAATTATCTAATGCTGCGCAACGAGTATTTTTTGTTGTCACAATTCCTTTTTTTTTTTTAGGCGCCAATTGGGGCCTGGTTTGTTTTATTGAATTTTACACGAAAAGATTTTTTTTGGGGGGATTCGACCATGAATGCCTTGCCGCTAAATTTCCTTAATTTTCTAAAGTAATTTAATCCCTTAATAAATTTTTAATCTTGTTAAAAATCTTGGCCACCACGCCGAACGCGTTGGATTTTATTAATTAATATAAAAAAAATGATGATAAAATTTTTTTTATTATCACGTACTGACCACTATTCTACCGAGTTTTTTTTAAATGTAAGCGCCCGGCTGGGTACAACCGAGCCGAGCCGGAGTTTTTTTGATTTTGTAGTCTCAAATACTGGTTTGTCGCCAGTGTATCGGTCGATGCGAATTCGTCGCGGGATTTGACTTTGTAACCGGAGGTCTTGGTTTGTCACCAGTGTATTGGTCGCTGTCGTTGCGGCGCCCGTTCCTTCCTCCCCTTTTCCTGTCTGATTTCCGGGCCCAGGTGAAAATTTTATAACCCTGCGCTAATTTAGGTAAAGCTCCCACGGAACGCTGCGCATCCGCACATTTGATTTTCCACGGTACTAACCATTACACTGCTGAAGTCTGAGGGCAGATCACGCGTTTTTTTTTATTCGTTCGCGGCGCTATTATGTGCGCCTGTCCGCGTTTCTTTCTTTTACTCGCGAATTAATCACCGGATAATACTTCCCGTCAGCTCTACGCCCTTCAATTCTACGCTAAAATCTAGATTGCTGCAAATGAGAATTCTGTCATTAAAGTCTAGCCCCCATTTGACTCTTAACCCCTCTAAGTTCTCAAAAGGGACTTAGAAAACCGCGCGCTCTCCGGCGTGGCTAGGTCTTCAGCCGGCCGTAGGGGACTATCCGCGACGTTCGTAAGGTTTTCGCATCTTGCCGCTGCCATTAACGGTAATAGTTGCAAATTCAAGTCTAAATTGTCAGAACGGCGATTTCAGTTTATAGGGGTGGGAAGAGGCTCCTGCGTGCACGGGATTTAGCCGACGGCAGTTTCGCTGGCCATAAATTAACGGAGCTCGGGTCCTTCGCTTATTAATAAGGGGACAGATACCTGGATGCCATATGACTGAGCGGAAAAACGCGAGATCCGGGGTGGCTCAGGCGTGCCGCTTAGTCTTTGCTGAGTTTTGCTTAAAAGGTTTTTTTTATAGTACTTGCGTTTATTGCGAGGCCGCCGAGGCCGCACCGTCATTTAGACGTGTTGTAAATCACGGGAATGAATGGAATCTTCGCTTTTCTGTTACTTATAAAAATAAAATTTTCTTAAGGATAGGAGTTCGCTTAAGGGTAGCTTTGTGATGTCGCAGGGAACCAATGCTTTGGTGCCATAATGTAAAGAGAAAGTTCGCGGTAATAAAATAGGGAAAAATCAGTTGCAGGGCTCATCATGAAGCTTTTGCCTGTGCTACTGGCCCTCGCCTTCGGCCTTTGCGACGCCCTTGTCGGCTACGATTGCGGGAGAGGAACGCCGAATATGACCACAATTTCCCTCATCGAAATCGGAGAGTGCTCAATCGAGGATACCGATCCGACGGTGAAGCCTGTCGCAATTCAATTGTTGCAACGAATAAAATATCGGCAATTGTTTGCGCGCGCTTGTAAAATTTTAGTCCGTCAACATGTGCGCATCTGCGGCATATTTTCCCACACGCTCGAGGTGCCAGAAGGAGAAAGCACCTTTTTGAAGTAGATATCTCGTGAAGCATGTGAGGATATCGCGCGCTTCGGAAGCTTCCGATATGGCGAGGCTACTGTCGCCGGCGTACGCGTCAATCAGACGACGCGCGTGAGCGCAACTATCGTCGGCGCCGTCAACGATGATGGTGCCTGTCAAGGGTCTCTGTTTGTGTGGCGCGACCACGAGTAGGCCGCACAAACAGAGACCGCCGAAGGCTTTAGTCACCATTGATCTTGAGGTGACTATACGGGAGTTTAGCGCAAGTTTAGATATGGACGAGCGCGAAATTAAATTGCCCACCGGCGTTGCGTGTGCGTACGCGCCAGGCTATTGCTCCGACGAGGAGATCGGCAGCGCATTTTGGGAAACATCTACGTCCCACGAATGCGATTTCGAGCGCTATGAGACGCTTTTTCACGGAGACGGAGTAAAGGTGTCGGATAATACGACCGACGCCCCGGATATTTATTTTGCCAATTCGACCGGCAACGTGCAGTTCGGCTTAGCTGTGGCCGGCTCCACCCAGATCTGCGGACATCAGTTCATCCGCACCGAAAATGCCCGCCTATTTATTGCCGAGGCTGCCTTAAATCGTGGAGTTAACGCGAAGGAACAGATAAACGTGCAGAATATCTTGCTGTCAGTTTATTTCAATACCAAACTGACATACTACGCGAGGCACGTAAAGACTCAATTTACGCAATTGTATAAAGACATTATACTCTACCGTTGCGAATTGGAACGCCAAGTGATCAAAAATTCATTGGCGCTGACTCATACCGTCCCAGACGAATTTGCCGTCATAATAATGGGACAGCTTGGCTACACAGCCGTCCCCGCGGCGGAGGCCATGCACCTGATACAGTGCGAGCCTCGCCCTTGCAAAATCAGGATGACCGAGCAATGCTTTTCGGAACTGCCGGTTACCTGCGGCGAAGCACATTTATACCTGCGCCCTAAGACGCACATCTTGACGGGGAGGGGCACCCAAATCGAGTGCAATGCACTTATACCTCCAATGTATCGGATCAATGGCATCTGGAGACAGCGTACCCCGCAGATGAGTACCGCGAAAGAACCTAATGTTCTGAAGCCATTAACACGCCTCACCTGGAATTACCAAGACGTGCGCGGCTTAATGAACGACGGAATTTACGCTCCCGAAGATTTCGAGCGCTTGCATGAACCTGCAATGTTCCCGATGGAACGCGCGGCTATTGTTGAGCACGTGGCTCGGCGACTTGCGGGCAAAGACGCGCCCACCGAGTCGATCGACTTGCATAATTTGCTCGATGAAGCCTCCGTAAAGAACATGGCACGATCTGCCATATCTGACTTTTGGTCGGGATTTACGCAGTTTGGCATTTATTCCGCTGGAGTGATTGCCATCGTGTTAATTTGTCAATTTGTCAATTTGCTCTCGCCTTGCGCCGAGGCGTTTATGAGCCTGCCGCAGCCGGAGAGGTCTTACCTGACGAAAATGAGCAACGGGCAAGGAACCTCGAGGCCATCCAACGCTATATGCGAGAACGGGAGGCGGAGGACGCCCGAGCCGCCGCTCGCAATGGCAAGAACTAGTAGGGGAGGGTAACGACGCTACGGCCCTTCGGCGAACCGTATGCACCCCGACACCTGACCCGCCGAGTCTGCAGAGAAGTCACCTTTGGGCTCACTTTCAGTCTAGCCTTCGTAGCGACTGGAGCTCTCGAAGTCATCTCTGACTTTAAGTTCGTTTATTTTCAAGTTTCGTTGAAATTTCAATTTTTCAATTCGACATGTCGAGCCAAGAAAACCAGGCCGTTTGTCGCGACACCGCGGAAGTCTTCGCGCCGGAGAATAACGACGGCCGCACCGAGGAAGGAGTCGCCTTGCCTCTTCCCTCGCAAGTGCCCGCCGGTGACGCGAGTGCCCGCGGCGTAGACCTCCAGGCAATGGACAATGCCGATGGTCAATCGCGCGGCGGTGAAGTGCTGATGAGTCCAAGTGAGTGTTCTGTGGTCGCGAGTGTAATGTCGCGAGAAAATCAGGAATACGACGCGGCATCCGAGCTCGATCGCCAGCTACGCGAGCTTCGGATTGCTAAACATCGGGAGCATCAGAAGGAGTTAAAGGACATGATACGGGAGGAAGAGGAATTCCCTTTGAAAATGGCCGCGAAAAGAATCAACGAGGAGTTGCAAAGGGAGAGACGTTTCCGACGCTTGGGAACGATTCGCGAGAGAAATGAGTCACAACGCCGCGCCGAATACCTACGCGAGCACCACGATGAAGTTTCGGCGGAGTTCACGAGGCAGCTGAAGGCCTTCCGAGGATGGCACCAGAAGGACTATCGGGCGCAAGCGCGCTCCGATCGAACCAGCAGCGTGCCTGAACCAGCGCTGGCGCCGAGCAACCGAATGAAATCTCTACAGGCCATGAGAGAGGAATATGCTCGCCTCCGGGAGGTGGAGAGGCACGCCGCCGAAGTAAGGCATAGATACGAGGCTGATCGTCAGCGCATCGATGCGCTGAACGCTCGCGAGTTCGAGTTGGGGCGCCGCCGCCGCGAAAACCTGCACGAGAGGGCAATTGAGGAGGCCTTCCACAAGGAGCTGAACGAAATAAAGGAGAAGAAGCAGCAGAACTTCATCGACGAGCAAGTGAATAAGCACATGGAGGAAGCTGAGCGACACGAGCAGTAGGAGAACCTTGCTCGTATCACCGAGGCCGTACGAAAAGCCCAGAAGCAGTGGGAAGGGCAGGCGCGAAGAGCCACCGAATTTGGTTACCAGCTCCGAGACAAGCTAGAAGAGGCGCTCAAAACGACGAAGAAGCGCTGGGAGGATCGCGCCGACTCAGGAAATGTGCGCGCAAACCTCCTCCTGCTACGCGACGAGGACTTCGAGTTCCAAGCCCCGATCGGACGGCCAGTGGCTTGGTCGCATAGTGACGAAGAAATCGCCAGCGTTGCCAGCTAGGGAAGGCAGCCCACTGATCCTGCGCCATTGCCGAGGCGACGAAAATGCCGAGCGCGACCGTCCGGAGCATCACGCGCTCCCCCGCCCAGCCGAGAAGGATCCCCAACAGCACCCGGAGATCGCCGCGTGCTGGACATATTGATGAGGAAAAGGAGTGTAAGCATCGAAGTCGCGGCCATGGGAGGCCCATCAACAATTCGTAGGAGCTGGATGGCTCGAGAAGCCGCCTTAGACGCCGCCAGGTACGTTAATACCCGATTTGGCCCTATTTGGACATAACAAGGGTTTAAAGGTTTAGGGTTTAAGGGTTTAGGGTTTAAGGGTTTAGGGTTTAAGGGTTTAGGGTTTAAGGGTTTAAGGGTTTAGGGTTTAA
>JAWWEN010047001.1:0-11913 GCA_035582955.1 Sycophila texana
ATGTTACTGTAATAATAGTAACAATGACAAGAATTTTTATGGTACTGATTACTATCACTTCTAGTGTGCGCCATATTATGTTACTAGAAAATCTAGTAACTTTCTAGTAACTGTTACTATATTTTTTTCTCAGTGTAGAAAGTAAAAAAAAAAAAAATGTCTATCTCTACAGCAGGGAAAGAAGTCTTCGCTGGAGGCAGCCAGCGTCCCAGACATGTCCCTGAAGAATGGTGGTGCGTGCGCGGGCAAGAGCCTGATGTCGTGCTGCAGCAAGAGCCAGAGCGTGGCGCGGCCCGACGATCCGGCCTCGATGAAAGCCGAGGAGGATCGACTGCGCAACTGCTGCGAGGAGCTCGAGTGCGAGCTGCAGGAGCTGCGTAAAGAGAACGAGCGCATCGTGAAGGAGCGCGCCGAGTACGAGAGCGCGATCCAGCGGGCCCTGCTCAAGGGCGTCTCCTCCCTGAACGTCGAGGCCCTCAAGGTCCTCAGATGCACGCCCATACCCAACTGCTGTCCGCCCTGCCCGCCCACCACCGCCATGTGAGACAAACTCTTTTGCAAGTTGAGAGCAGATGGAAATGGATCGATTCGATGGGGCCGAAGCGAGCGTTCCGGAAGAGCTGGGACCCTGATAAAAATTTCCCGGCTGAAAATAGGAACGTTGAAAATCAATGTTAAGTATTGAAAGTCAATGTTGAACATGGAAAATCAAACATTGACGTTTGAGAAACCTTGAGTTGGCTTGATTTTCAATGTCTATTTCAATGTTTCCTTGTGATTCAAGATTCAACGTTGATTTTCAACACTGATTTTTAAGATTCAACGTTGATTTTCAAGATACAACGTTAAGTTTCAAGAATCAACGTTGATTTTCAATGTTTATAAGGGAACGTTGAAATAAACGTTAAAATCAAGCCAAATCAAGATTTTTCAACGTCAACATTGATTTTTAACATTCTTTTCAACGTTCCCATTTTTAACCGGGTGGAAAGGACAGCCAAGATTGTCAATAGGTAAAAAAAAACTAGCTTATTCATACCTATGAATGAAAAGTCATAAAATGGGCGAAAAAGCGTTTCGTTCATAGGTACAAATAAGCTAGTTTTTTTACCTATTAATGAGCTTGGTTGGGTTACCTTTTCAAATTTTTACCAGGGTCGAGTTTAAATTTTTTTTTTTTTTATAATCGGGGGATGCAGGAGGGTTTTGTATGAAATTATATAATCAGTTGTGAATTCATGAAATAGTATCGTTTCTAAGATATAATCTTATATCTTGATCAACATATACTTTACCTGAAATAAATTATTATCGAAGATTTTTGACAAATTCAAAATAATTTTCCTAAATAAATTTATTTCAGGTAGGTGTATATATACATTAGTGGATGCTTCACTTAGAGCTCGTACATTTTACACCTCTGTAACTTTTTGTAAAATGACAAATAATTTAATTGAGAAACCAAGATATCTCTATTGAAAAGGTCGAAGTTGAAAAATTATTAAAGGGTCCCATCGTTGGCCCCATCGAATTGTTTAGAGTCTCGTTTAATTATGAGAAAATAGTGAGGTCATGAATGATCGCAGGGATTGCGGGGGTCCTTCGGCTGGCTCGAGAAGGGAATCCGCCAAAAACGGAAACGGAGGCTCGAGGGATGGGTTGAACAGCGGAGGCGCTCGAAGAATGTGCCCCAGTGCCGGGAACAACGAGCGCAAGTCCAGAAAATCAAAAGACAACAATATGTTGCTTCTGCTGCACCAGAAGGACGCCGAGAACTTCGGCATTCAAACCAATTCCAACTATTGCGGTTCGTTCATTTTTCTAACTGCACTTCTTTATCTTTGTTCACTTTTCTTGTGGCACGTCGTACGCGGAGAAAAAGTCTCCTAAAACTTAAACAGTGTCAATTTTAATATTTTCACATACCGACTCTATTGGAAAAATTAACAATGAGTTTTTGTAAAATTTTCAGTTGTAGGAAAATTTATTAGAGCTGCACTCAAATTTACAAAAATGCTATTGTTATTTTTCCAATAACAACAGACGAGAGAACTTTAAAATTGACTAACAGTAAACATTGCAATTTTTAGTAGATCTTTTTAAAGGCTGCCGACCGTATCCTAATTTTTGGACATTCGAAAATCAGGATAGTTAATCAATCCGAAAGACTCATATACTCTTAGAATAGAGAACTCAAATCTATATTCAAACCGAAGATTCAAACAGTAAATATCCGGATACTCGAATCTTCGTATAATCGGCAGCCTTTTTTCTCTCCGTGAATCAAGGAAATTGCTCCCTAAGAAAATAAAAATAGAACGTAAATTGCTACTGCAAAAAAAAAGATTACTCGCAATCACAGTCACTTTAAAAATAAATGAAGACGAATAAGTGCACAATCGTTTCGATTGCTTTGTACTATTCCACTTGAGCACTTTTATTTATAATAGTAGCTTTTCTTCGTAACTAATTTTTTTCATTTTGTTTTAAAGTATTATTATATATAACATTTATGTAAAATGATTTTAACTTTAAACTTTAAATTTAATTTTAAACTTTAAATTTTAATTTTAACTTTAAACTTTAAATTTAATTAATTATTCTTTTTTTGTCCAGATAATGCGTCGAAAAAAGCCAACATCTGCAGCGGCGGCAATTGCGGCGGCTCCAAAGGCAGAGACAAATCGAACGTATGCTAATGAAAACCATCAAATTCACCTTAATGCAGGAATCGTCTTTAATACTTAGCTTACTACTACTTTTCGGCTTACAATTAAACAATTATAAAGATTTATGTGCAACCTTAAAAAATAAAAGAAAAGTTCATGATTGGGAACTAAAAAATAAAGTAGTCCATTATGTTGTTGTTGTTTTTTTTTCAAAATATAATAAAACTTTATATAATATCAGAAAAATATTTTTAACATTGGAATGTTACATTCTCGCCGTAGTGCCAAAAGAACAAACGATAGAAAGCATAATATCGTATAGTCAAAAGCGATTCGTTACAAGTTTCTATTTATTTATTTTTTTTTTTCGTAAAAAAGAAGGCGTTTCCGACTTTTTATCACATTGCAATGCACTTTACATCCTGCTCGTTGTAAAAATTGTTAAAAAATTCGAAGAAGAAAAGTTAAACAAAAAATGGCAGAATATACTTTACGGCGACATCCCTTACTTCCTCTTCAGCCTCTCCTTCTCATTGTCGAGGAGGAGAACCGAGAGCAAGTAGTTGATCGAACGTCCCGATAACAAAATTAAAAATATAAGAAAAATATTAATAGAAAATAAAACAAAAAAATGTCTACTGAACAATAATTGGTATATAAATTTGTTCACTATTTACAATAAACAGCATATGTTATTATTAGCTTAAAAAAAGAAATCAACGCTTTCGGTGAACTCGTCGATAAGCGGCTGAACTGAACTACACATGCTGCAGCAGTATGGCTATCTGCTGTAACATGTAGTTAAGAAAAACTACGTTAAGCATAAAAAGTACGACTAACCCATTGCTAGAAAAGAACACAATTGTACTTGGGACTTTTTTTTTCTAATCTTAAAGAATTACATTTTTCTTTATACTTTTATAAGCAAAAATATATAAACGATGCGTATTGAATGTCACTTCGTGTGGAAATAATTTATTAAAATAATTTTTCGTCGAATTTCTCACGCGAAATTTCCAATGACATTGTAAAAAAAAAATACTATCGGTCTCACCTCGGTACGAAATCGAATTAACAAAATAATTTTTTTAATAAAAGTCAGTTGTAAAAAAGAGGTATCTTACACAAACGAAAGACGAAAATTTCTCTAATTTCTCTAATTAAAAATAATAAACACAAAAGAAAAAGAACAATTTATCGAAGTTCAAATTCTTTATAAAAAATATCTCCCCTTATCTTTTTCTTTTTAAAAAATACACATTTTCCTCTCGAATTTCGAAAAAAGAACTACACTCGTCGACGTTTAGAAACGCTCCTCTCTCAGCTGCACACATAAACACGTGTACACTTTATTTGGCAAGGCACAGTAAATGGCTGCATTACTGTGCGTTACGCCGCACTTTGAACCATCGTTCGCGCACTATAATTCGCCACACTTTTTTCCCTCGATAAAGTCGAATTTTATCAGAAACATTTATTTATTATTATGTTTTGTTTTTTTTTTTTTTTTCAATCGAGGGACGATCTTTCGCCGAGTGATGGCTGGTGCGCCTCGCGAAAAATCGTCCCTCGTCCTCCTCCTTTTTTTTTTTACAAATATATAATATATATTATTACAAGAATCTTTTTTTTTCGAATTATGAAGTAGACTTTAAAGCGCCAGGGGGATTACCCGTATGTATAATATTAAATAAACCGTCGAAATAAATTTCTTTTTTGCGAAACTATGGAAGATACTGAAGTCTCTTCAATAGTTTCGCCGACGTTACTTTTGTCGTAATTCGTTGCGAAACTTCTCTCGAGTGTCGAGTGCAACGTGTCTAAGTAATGAAAAAAATTTGGGGTAATTTGGTGGATGATAAAAAGGACACTCGGTCATGGAATCGGCAGTATTGTCTCGCGTCGATCAGCAGCCAGGGATCACTCGTCTTCTCACTTCTCTTCGATTTTTTTTCTTTCCTTCTGGCTCTCCTGCAGACATCCCCGTCGCTTCTCTCCTTTACTTCGATCTTACGAGGTTGAGGAATTCCTCACGGGTCTTCGGGTCGTCGCGGAAGACTCCCAGCATCGTCGACGTGATCGTCTTGCTGTTGATTTTCTGCACGCCTCGCATTACCATGCACATGTGTCTATAATAACGAAAGTAAATTCTAAATGTTAATCTACGACTTTTGCGGGAAAAATGTTAGCAACTTTTTAAATCTATTTTTGATACTTCGTGGGAAAACTATAGGCTTTTACGCACGCTGTATCGTGTTGGATCGAAATTTATTATTTTGGTTTTTTAAATATTTTAGTAAATTTACTGAATTGTTTTTTAATTGTTTTTATTTATTGTTACCTTTATGTGTCTTGCGACATATAAACTATGAAATATTTTTAGTGATTATAGCTATTATATTCAAGTTTTATTCTGACGTCAGTTTGGCATATTGAGAACAATAAACATCGGCGTTTATTTAATGCAAAAAAAAGAATGGTCTCCAGACTGTTTGAACATTCATAAATTCTACTACGATTTAATGTCGACATTTAAAATCTTATTTAACTGCCTGGACTGTAAAAATTTAACTGATATGTTCTGCACGTGTCAGTTTAACTTGCGATCTATTCTTTGTTACAAACCTCTTTGTGAAGAGATTTTATAGGAACGAACTTTGATTGCCTTCCGAGTTCGTTCACTGTAAAAGACAAGGATGAATTCATGCGAATCAAAAGGGTAATTATTATTTTTACATTTTTTTGTCATTATTTTGTTGTATATTCTGAGAAGGTAAATGTTCCAGAGAAGATTGGAGTGTTTAAAAGTATGATAAGATCTTTTACTATTATGTTCTAATTGTTAAAGTTTAATACCGTATTTTATTTTTGTATTGTTTATTTGGAAGATTTTTATTTAAAAACAATAAATAAATATACAATTTATAATTTAAGGAAACATTGAGTGCATATATAGAAATTATTTACTAGATATTATTAAACTGTTAAGTTAATCGCAAAAATAAAGATTTAATATTACCTTTAAAAGTTAAAATTGAATCAAATTTTAAAATCACAAGAAATAATGCAAAAGAATTTTTTACACCAATTTTCTTAGTGCACTGAAATCACTTATTAATTCAAATTAAAAAAATGCAATACTATTATACATATTTTTCATGTCCAAGAAACGTAAAAATTTATTCGATTTTCAGTTATACGGTAATATTTGACTGCGATGCCATTTTTGTTTACGTAATGATAACGCCGATAAAAATGTCGCGAATCCTGTTGATTGCGGTAAATCAAAATGTTCGATTATTATAGCCCTACTCGATTTCCATAAATATGATTTGCTAATGATCATTTATGCAACGATATCTAATGGATCGCGATCGGCAGCGCGAGACGGTCACTTTTATGCCCCCCCCCCTTCTTCCTATTCCCGCGCATAAATTAATCGATATTCAAAGCACATTCGATAAAAAAAACGGAAATTTTTCACGTCTCTCTGAATTTCCAGGGGAAAAAGCTGCCGGCATAGTGTCGTAACGGTAATTGTAATGAATTTCAAGTTTTTTTTTTTATTTCAAACATGCGCCCGTTTTTTCTTCCGTTGCTCCTTCGTTGTGTTTTTTTTTCACGGGGTTTTTATCGATTCGATTAAATGAGATTTCACTTTTAAATTTTGTACGGTACACGCGTGGAACTTTCTAAAAAGTTTATCGCGAAGGACTGATTCGACGGTATTATATTACTTTCGGTTTCTGAACTTGCGATAGTTCACTTGATGAATCAAAGCTCGTCGAAGAAAAACTGGGATTAATTTTTGTTACTTAACACGAGATAATTATGCGAAAGTGATATGAGTAGGCTTTTAAAGCTTATCATGCAGGTTATTAAGAGAGATTTTCATTACTAATTGATGAGTAAATAATTTTTTGTTAACCTTCTATTAGTGAAAAGAATAGAATTTACTACTTAGGTCCCTGTTAAAGAAAGTATTATTTTATTAATGTTTTCTGTATTTAAAGATCTTTTAGAAAAAAAATCGAGCGAGATAAAAAAGAATTTAAAGTTTATTTAGTCTAAAGAAATTTTTTTTTCAGAGTAGTTAAGAAATTTTGTTACATCAGTTGTATATTAGTATTAAAAAAGATACAACTACGTCATGTCTTTCTTAAAAAAAAGTACTTTGTTTTTTAAAAAAAGACAAAACATATTTAAGCTTTATTTTTTTATTGCAATTCAGAACATATGTACTTACACTCCTTCAACGACGACAGCGACTCCGGCCGGCTGGATAGCTTTTGTGACGGCCTCGGCGATCTGCTTGGTCAGTCGCTCCTGCACCTGGACTCGTCTGCTGTAGATCTCGACGATTCTAGAATGAAAATGAATTAACAAAAAAAAAATCTCGCAAGTCCCGAAGTCCATTCCTTTCTCAAATTATGAGCTTACCTTGCCAGCTTGCTGAGACCCAGGATCTTCTTGCAGGGCAAGTAGCCAATGGAGACTTTACCGTAGAACGGAACCAGGTGATGCTCGCACATTGAGAACATCTCGATGTCCTTCACCACTACCATCTCGTCGTGGTCTTCGTCGAAGATGGCGTCGTTAAGAACATCTGCGAAATTTCAGTAACTGAGTTAAAAGCTCATCACCTTCATTTCATTATAATGTGCTAAGAATCATTAACTTAATGTCAGGAACAAACTTTGTCTTTAATTTAGAAGATATTTTACGTGAAAACCCTCCTTTTTTTAAGTTTAAATTGTAATTGAAGTTATGTGCAACTTTGTTGAAAGCTCGACCTTAAAATTATCAAGGATCAGCGTGAAAGAAGTAAACCTTGCGGCTTTACAAAATTTATTACAGCGAGCTTGACACTCTCCTGGTTAGTCAATTTTTAATAGATCTTTTCTGCCCATCCTAAAAATAATAAAGCAATTTTTACTTCTCTCGTATTTTTATTTTCGAAAAAGAATCACTTTAAAAAGTCGATTAATCCAAAATTCCACAAGTGTAATGATCACTCTATAGTAGAAATAATAGCAATCACTTATAAAGCATCAATCCAAATAATACAGCCTCGTCAACTAGTCCATCGAGACAATCCCCAAAAAAAAGAGGTCAAATGAATATGAAACAGGCAACTCAGAATCTTACCCCCGACAATTTCAGAGGCATCCCAATTGTCATTTCAAAGGAAGCTTCAAGCTTTATAGTAACCCGGAGATTGCGCAAGTGCGAGGAGGCGTAAAGGAATCGTAGAAAAATGGAGCTGGAAGTCGTGGAGAGTGCGCGTGGGCGCTGCTCCCCCGTGATTCAGCCGATATTGACCTACTTAGTGTGCGAGGGAAGGAGGGGGAGGGGCGCGGGTGAGGTCGGGGGGTAAAGCTCTCGCGTTGCCAGGGTAACCTTAACAAGAGCGCCGGTGACCGGGCCGCGGACGCGCGAGCTTTCCAACCGTATGGAGCGGACCTTCCCTTCTCAAGAACTCGAGGACGACTAAAGCCACTGCAGCCACAGGTGTTTTTTTACCTCCCTTGTGGTGAATTGAACTTTTATCGGTTACCGAATGAAAAATTTCTGTTCAAATTGCTAATGGACAAAATGTGGATTATTATATAAAGAATTGTGTAAACATTTTTTAAACTGTTTTAATATTAATAAATGAGTGAATAAATAAAGCGATAGAAACTCGAAAACTGTATAATATAAGTGTTGAAGGCGCAACCTTCAAATTTTAAAATTGCAGATTTTTTTTCTTTTTTATTAAGCATTTATCTTCTTTCATTAGCCGGAAAATTTATTTAACCGCTTGAGAGATTTTACGGTTGAAAGAGAAAGCGAAACACTGTTATTGTCGGCCAGCACTTTAAGAGGAAGAAGAACGCGCGAATTAGCCGGAGAATTTCATTGGAATTCAGAGGAGTAGGCAGTGAATGCACTCGGGCGAGAGCTTGAATAAGGGATGAAATTCTCTCGTTCTTGAGAAGCATTCGGTTACGCTGATAAAACACGCCGTTGGCGTCTGCGGATTTTCCCGCAAAGTAACGGCAAATGAATGAACGCCGGGACTTTCAAAGATTCGAAAATTTTCGAGTCAAGGACAAGTACAACTTATCGGAATCTGATCAAGGAAAATTGGACTTTACCGCACAAGTGCACCATTAATAAATTCGTTTCACAAGTATGTTAACGAGAAGCGTTAACTACTGAAGTGCTTTAGAAAGATTATCGATATATATAGTTCATAAAAGAAAAAAGACAACGCTAATTGATCTTTTTCGATAAAAAATTTCGTTACACCCGGACATTTAGAAAATTTTCAAATTATATTTGTATACTATATGTCTATTTATATATTACTTTTACTTTGTATTTCCCGTAATTGCGATATCATTCTAATGCAATTACTCAACAAAATACATATATATTATGTACATAGTTTACTTCAGTGAATAATTAAATAGTGGAATACTCTTCCTTCGAGTATTTCCAATATTACTGATATCAGTTCTTTTAAGAGATCATTACGTCCATTTACTTGTGCTTATTAAACTTGATTTTCACATTTTATGTAAAAGGGTCTAGAGGTTTTATAAAGTTTTATAGCTTGCTGAATTTTTAAAATAAAATAAAATAAAAATAATAAATGCAGGTTAATGAAAAAAATATTTATTTATAAATGAGACTGACCTTCGAGGCTCTGGTCGTAGCCCTTTGTAAAGAAGAGCATAGCCTTGGCGGCCCTTTCGGGCGTTTTGAGCAAGCCCTCCCTCTCGGTGTTCTCGCCGAGGGCCTGGAGCAGCAGCCTGTAGCTGTGGGACATCTGCGGAAGCAGCGCCTCCCTCGTTGGGGGCTTGTGGTCCAGCTCCATGTCGTGATGGAACGGACACTTCTCGTGACCTGCCAAAAGCATCCCCAAACAAAAAAATCGTCAAAATCACTTTTCAATTTTCTGTTACACCTATGCAAAATCACACAAATTCAATAAATTTTATTCAAACAATAATTTTATACTCTTTGATTAATTAATTTAAGTGTTGAAGGATTATACACTCCGTTGAATTATCAGATAATTAAATAAATAAATAAAATAAATTAATAAAATTCACACTGATTGTGTCAAGTGGCACGATAATACGACTCGCGTGAATCAGAGACTCTTTATTCATCGGATGTGTCCGCTTAGCCAGCGGTACATATTTTAGCGCTCATTTATGTAAGCCTGTAATTAAGGCGGTGTTGCGGTGATCGTTGAAAAAAAAAAAAACTGTCACTTATCTATGCAAATGCATTATTGGAAGACCCCACGTAGCGTGCGAACGAGTGTCGCTGAACGACTGTCAATTTGCACTTCATTTTGATCGTGCGAATTATTAATCGACGAATTAATCGGCGGGTCCGTCAAGCCGGTTTTAATCGACTGCACGAGACAAGTTCATTAGCCACGTTCGAACCGTTGCCTTTAAGTTTTCATTCCGAGTTGAAAAGTGGTGTTGTTTTAGGCATGTGAGGGTCATTACTACATTCTGGCCGTTAGTAAGATTTAAATTAAATTATTACTTAATATTAAATAAATTACTTATAATAATTTATTTAATTAAATTTTCTGTGTGTTGTGATTGTACAGATTTAAAAATAAAAGAAAATTAGCATAAATAATTGAAGATAAAAATAAATGGAACTTTAAAGAATTAATAAGAAAAATATAGAAATAGAACTGTTTAATATGTTAGTATGAACGATTAAAAGTTACAAGGTCCAAGGTAGAATTTTTAATACTTGAGCTTTGAAAAGTGAAAAAAAATGACTGGATATAGATGTTGAGAGTAAAATAAAAATACATGTATTCCAATGCTTTATGTAAGTTTTCACTTTGAAAATAATAATAAATTGTTGTGTAAGGAGAGACTCATTAATCATTAATTAGAAAAATTTTAATGCCAGATAAAGTTCTCAATGAAAAAATGTGCTAAGGTTGCATCGTAATGTTACATGCAACATGCATTGCAGATAATAAGATCGCTAACGTACACTTTTAATGAATGAGGTGCTACAAAAGAAAACGGAACAAGAATCGTGTTTCACGGTGGTATTCATTATTTTATTATTTAAATTTTCAGTTGATTATCCAACGAAAAATATCGCAAAATAAAACTGATAAAATTCATAATATTTATGACAATATATATGTAGAGCGATTAATTAAAATTTTTTGTATACTTTATAGAAAGGCATAAAGTAATTTTAATAAGTTTTTAGTAAGTAAGTTTAATAATTTTATTTTAAGGAAACTTAATTAATATTTTGAAAATAATTTACTTTTCATTGGGAACCATTAACAGTGGTATAAATACAAACATATTGCTAAATGTTGTTATACTTATTAAGTATGGGAGAATTAAGAATTAACAATGAGAAAATTAGGATATTTGTCAAACTGAAAGACAAAGTATGATTTGATAAAATAATTTAAATAAAAGATGCTTGATTCAAGAATTATTAACTAATAATAAAATAAAAATATGCAATAATTTGCTTCTTACACTCCAGGAAAAAATTATCAACATTACCACAATCAGCATACGACAGCTCGACATTCCCACGCTTTTTTGACCTGACTCCTTTTTCATCGTCCACATTTCTCCCCTTTATTGTTTTTTAACTGTCCCCTTATCGCGTATAGATCTTGACCCACGACGCGATGACCCCCGAAAAAGGTGTCCTCGTGTAAAACTGGACGAGATCAGCCTCGTTTCTTTATATTCTACAGTTAAAAAGTTAACCGGTGCTCTTATCACTCAAAATTCAAGTTCTTTAAAAAGCTGATGGCAGGATTTTGTCAAGCTTTAAAAAAGCAAATTGATTGATTAAAAGGTAAACTGCCGTTTCAACGGCGCCAAATTTCAAAAAGTTTGGATGTGTATTTGATATTTCTATTTGAATAATCGAAGAAGTTATTGAAGTTTAATATAAGGTTCGAGCAATGCTCAACAATATCTTTATATATATTTTATTTGTTATATATGCAAGAATTTTTGTATCTTGACTGCAACCTTAACGGTTTGTTGTTAAATAAGTAAATAAATAAATGTATCAATGAAGTAATTAAAAAGATTTAAAATTTTCCAATAATTCTAATAATTCTAATCTTTCAATAAGAGCTAAATATATACCGTCGCTCCCAACGAAGAAAAGCACATTTCAAAAAATACCGATTTTAATTGGCCATTTTTAAAGCACTAGAGAAAAG
>JAWWEN010047042.1:0-11906 GCA_035582955.1 Sycophila texana
AGAAAACAAAGAGGTCTTTTCAGAGGGCTGAAATTCCTGAGCGTTCGGTGCGCCATAAGAAGTTATCACTTCAAAAAGAGAGATCGTACTGGCGACCGGCCGGCGAGCGCCGCAGTAATCTAATCTGGCGTTTTCATGCGTGCGCAATGGTTCGAATCCACCGATAAGGAGGGCCTCCAGTTTTCGAGGAACGCTGCGAATGGCACTTTTCGACAGCGGATGTTGTGACTCCAGCGGAGGCGAATTTCTACCGGTGAGATATGAGCAATTTTTTTTTTTTTTTTTAATTCAAGCAATCGCAGACGGATGCACAGTGCGATTATTCAATCGCGTTTCCACGGTACGTCGTCGCTCGCCGCGAAAGAAACACTCGTCAAACGTCATCGTCGACGGGCACGTTGTCTACGTCCTAACGTGTAAACAAACTTCCGTGAGGCAGTTACGAACACCGGGCGAGTACGTGACTGCGGCAAAAGGAGAGAAAAAAAAACTCGTAAATAAGACTTTAATATCTCCTGCGGGGACGAGTATCCGCCCTGCCCCGCGTCGTTCCGCGAATTAGAGTCTAATCGAAGGGACAAAGGGAGCGAGGGCGGCGGCCCTAATCAAAGCGGAAGCGGCCACGAGAGATGATTTATAATCGAAAGCACGGCATGGACGAGTCGCGATGGGCAATTTTTTTTTTCCCGAGGTCGCGCGACGACTCGGCCGTTGTCTCGCGTAATGCCGTTAGCCGGCCGCGTGCACCGGTGGCTGGCCGATCGTCGCCGATTCGTGTGTACAGTTAGCGGCGCGTGGGTGTGTCGCCTCCGCCGGCGGAATGAAAAGTGGATGCGCGGAGTAGCGATTTGATGGGTGTATAGCTGTTGCGGCCGAGGGGCCGAGTAATTTTAATTACTTTCGGGGCGCGCAAGCTTTCCAAATCGGATAGCCGCCAGGCTGATGACCAACTGACACGGAAGCTATCGCATTTCTTTTCCTCGCGTAATTTTGTTTTCGACGCTAATTTATTAGCGATTTTTCTGCTTGCAAACTCAAGCGAATTTATTTATTTATATTTGTAAATTTTTTAAATAAAATTAGAGTTTTGGAAATTGGATTTAAAATACTTCAAGGAGTATTTTATAACGTATATTTTGGTGCGTCATTTTTTTTAAGACGCGAGCTCTATTAAAATTTGTTTTCTTTCTTTTTTCGAGGCCTAGAATTTTGAATATTATTTTAAACCGTTCCTCTTGTTTCACTTTCAGTTCTTAACTGCTTCTGGATCTTGAAAGTATGCTTTTCACTCGCAGACTTTATGACCTCGACTCGAAGGCTGTTTATGAACGACCAAAAATAGGGTAGGGTAATGTTTAGACCGTTAAAATAAATCAGTTTTAATTAAATAGCAATTAATTTTAAATTATCAAATTAAGCAGCAACCGTGCAGATACATTGCAGATACGGCATTAACATTTTCAACCAAACGGTTGCGAAATGAATTTTATTAAAAAATTTATATGTCGCCATTAAATTTCGTCTCGATTTGCATTTCGTGAGTCGGAAAATGACTAGCGGTTGCTTTCTAGTGTCATTGACTTTTTTTCCAGACGCTTCTGGCAGCCGTTGAATCTGGGCTGCAAAAGTTTGTCGCCACTAAAAATAAGAATGACAAGGTGAAGTTCGAACTCTTTCGAAACTTTCAAGCGAACCTCGTTTCTTCCTTACTTTTTTCTTTTACCGTTAAGCTACTCGAAACCGCAAGTGCTTCATCCGCCATAAATCCCGACACTCCCTCATAAATATTAAACTCGTCGATTAACTAATTATCCCTCTGTATTCATACACTCAGAGTAACGAAAAAAAAATCGAAAGAACGAACGCTGCAAAAAAAAAAAAAAAAAAAAAGAAAAGAAAAAAAAGAAAGAAAACCGTAAAGTTTAATAATTTGTAACGTTCGGTGGTCAGTGTGAGGTTGCACGCGTGCACCTTGGCACGGAGGAGCTATGAGCCGGGCCGCGTGATCGCTCTACCCGCGAGCGACAAAGCGCGGAGGAGGCTGCATCAGCGGGCATCTGGCACTCCGTCAATGGGATGTCCCTATTACAGCCGTTCCACCGTCGCCCCCCTCCGTCGCTCTCTCTTTCTGTTTACGTCACGTTTTACACGCACGATAAGATCCTAAGCGCTGTCAAACGGTTAATAAAACGTCAGCTCTCGGACCTAGATATGGCGTCCCATTGTGCGCGGGCCGGCGCGCATAATAGACAGGCCTCGCTCGCCTCCTCACCCTCTTTCAAGACGCGCGCCGGAGTAGTGCACAATGCTCCTTCGCTACGCACGCGGCCTTGCGAAATAACATACGGTCTTCGCCGCGGCGCGACTTCGAGAGAGTCGAGCGTTCCACCCGAGAGATGCTACTCGCGGAGCCCAGTGATATGACGATCGGATCTCGCCGCGATTCGCGGGGAGATATCCCTCCGCGAGAGCAGCGAGGTTGTCGCGTTTTTCGCCTCGGGAACCGGGCTTTCGGGTTGCGATTATGAGCGCGCAAGGCGCGCGCTGGAATTAGGCTTGATTGCGAAAAGGCGAATGGGGAATGTCGAACGCTTTATTTAGAGATAGTGGACGGTCGTTAAGGTTTCTGTTATTGCAGGTATACTGAAACTAGTTATTTGTGGGTTTAGGCATAATCCAGAGGATATTTATTTATTTATTTATTTTTTTTTTTTTGAGATTTTTACTCAACATTTTTTATTGGTTTTTAATTTTTCGTCATTGACTTACAAGCACCTTTGCGCTGTCTTAGAATTTTTTTTGTGTATATTGCTTAAATTGCATGGGAATTCAGGAAGACGTTTAAGTGCTGTTATTGTTAGTTATTTTAATGTTAGTAGTTTTAAACGTACGTTAAATAAAAAAAAATCTTTTGATTATATCTGCCTATATTCATTCCCGTTCGAGTCAATTGATCAATTTTGTATCCTCTCAATCGTATCTATAAATTTTTATTAAGACCATTAGAAATTTGCAGAGAAATCAATTGAAATATCAATAAATGCGAGGAGTTAAGTGGCTTGAACATTAAACGCACAGCGCGTTATTGGCGCCTCTTCGTATACTGCACTACTAAAGCAGTCTTGAGAAGAAATTTTCGATCGCTTTTCACGAATGTATCTTTGCATAAGATCTGATCGATAGCTTTATTATTCATCGGCAACCAATTACGTACAATTTTTTTTTTTTTTACTGATTCATACATATTCAAAATTGTGGCATTGAGCCTCCTTACGTAAACCCGTAGATAGGCATAAAATTTGCCGAGCTTCGCAGTAAAAAATTATGAAGTGCAACGTTAATAAGTGCATCACATATGGCCTTTTCAAAATTTGTATTTTTTGCACTTCAAACAGTTACAAATTAATTGTTTTTTTCTTAATAAAAAATACTTCAGTAGCGTTTATAAATATTTTTAATAAATTATAAAATATATAAATTTAGTGCACAAAGATATAATTCTATGAAGTACTTATAATAAAGGTTTTGAAATTCGTGTGTTCGCCAAGGGGTATAAAGCGCCGAAATTTGGATACAACTCATTAATGTTAATTCGCGTAACATTAACATGCAGGATATTATTTAAACGTAAGTAAAGTCTAAGACATTTTACTATCAGTATTTGTTGTTTACCGCGTAAATGTAACAATCACTTACGTACACTCTATTAAAGATATCAATCTATTTTAGCTACATTTTTAACGCTGCAAACTTCAATTCTGAGAACAATTTATTGGCAATTTAAAGAATTCGAGGTGAATCCAGCAGGAGAGGAAGGACGGACGCTCGTCGGGGAAAAAAAATCATGCTGAGACCTCGCGAGCGGCGTCCGGAAAATCAACGCGGCCATTTATTTGTCGCGCCTCCGTGTCTGCTTTACGCGCAAGCGTTAAATTGGCAATAAATTCGTCGGGGCGTTTTTCACGGTGAAAAGGTCGCGACGCTCGTCGTCGCCGACTAGAAATCAAAACACGTCTCTAGCGCGGTCTTCCTACGGCACTTAATAGGCGCTAATAGATCCAACGGACGTTCTTCGCCTTTTTTTTCCTCCTTCGAACGTTCTCGGGAGATTTTCAAAGAATTTAAACGAGCGATCACGGCCACCAGCGTCAGCAGTCGGTCAATTTTTAGCTGCTTCGCACGCCGATGCGCCGCTAATTTCGCGAAAGAAGAGCGTCGATGGATTTCAAATGCAGTCGATCGGAACGGATGAATTCACTCGCCTTGACATTGCATTCGCGTGTAATTCAGTTCTAATAATACTCCGTTCCGTCAATTTTTAGAAGCGACACGATTAGCGGATAAATTATGACGGTGGTCGTTTCAATTCCGATAGAAAAAAAAGCTCATTCTCCGGCGAATAATGGTCGATTTTTAAACTCGTATTAGGGGCACTGTGGCGGACGGAACAAAAGATACCTTTGTAATCTAAATCTGAATGAAAAAAATACGAATGAGCGATCGATCGACTGGGCTTGAAATTGTTCGAATTGCGGCAGTAGTGTCCTTGAAACTTCGAAGATTTTCGTTCAAATAGCTTTTAAATCCTATAACAAATTGATGACTCTCGAGTGCAATCGTGGCTCGATCGATTTTGCATTAATTGGGGTTTGAGAAAGTTTGATGACTGATCGCTGTATTGCTTCATGCAGGATAAAAATGAGTTTTGGAAAATTTTTTTTTAGATTAGATATTTCTCGAACGAATTTTTAGTTGATTTTAAATCAGTTAATGGAATTTTTAAGTCTCGGCTAATAATAATTATCGCAATCGATGAAACATTTCTTTTAGTTCGATTATCACTTACTATAAAGATATTTTTAAAGCTCGCTTTTTCCGGCACGTATGCGATGGAATTCATTTTAAAATTATTATCAAAAAACGTAAAATCATAACCAATGATTCATCGTGTACTATCAAGCTTCTGCGTAATTCTCATAAAGATACTATATTATATGCTGAATGATTTTTTACGATTCTTCTCTTAATGAATTCTCTATAATTCAAGAATTTTTAGATAAAAAATGATGTTCATTAAAACAACTAACTTGTTTTTTTCAAACATTCAGCCAAGAGACCTAACGAAGTATCGTATTAGTTGCTGGAAAGATAAAGCAGCAGCAGAAATAGCGAGTAAGCAAAGGGAGCGGAAAAGCCGCGGAGAGTGAGTGCTCGGCGCTGTCGCTATACCGAGGGGGCGGCTAACCCCCCCGTCGGTCGAAGAACTGACCGAAAGGGTGAGGCCGGAGACAGCCTGGGCGCGGCCGGCTCGGCGCTATCTTTCCATTTAGCTCGAAGGGCCTAACCCCTCCGGCCTTTACAAACGCAAGCTCTAATCTCTCCCGCGACTCTGCGCGCTGCCCCGTTTACCGATTCCCCGGACAAACGAACTGATAAAGCCTGCCTGTCATAACGAATTAATAGAAGCCCAGAAGGGAAGCAGACGGCTAGGCAGGAATTGATCGAGTAAGAAATAGGCGTCGCCTCGGCGGAGCTGGGGGTTTGTCGCCGTCGGAGGCACACACTTTTTACGCCGGCATAAAGGCGATGGGATTGCTTCTTGTTTGATCTTCTCGCGCGGTGTACTCGTTGTAACTTAGAACAATGAAGCACCTTTTCTGCCGCTGCAATAACACTACTTTAAAACGGCGACGGTCGTAAAAAAAAATAAAAATTTACCGCGCAGTATTCCAGAAAAAGAACGTGAGAAGCGGTGCATAATAAACCGTGACAGACTCTGTATCTTGATCGCTCATTTAGAGCCGTTAATGCGTCGGACTTTACGGCGCGCCGCCGCCGCCGCCGCGAAAATCGAATCGTTTGCGGAATCGTGAAACGCGCGACGTCGTTCGGCAGGCACTTCAAGGACGGGCCCGCGTCATGCGGGAATTACACCTCCTTAATCCTCGGGTTATAATGGGAAACAAGCTGGCAGATTTGCGCTTGTACTTAATCGCGTTCCCCCGATGATGTGGAAAAATTGGGTAAATGCTAATATTTACACACTTCCACTTGGCCCTGTTTCTCTGCGCGATATCCACTTTACTTTTATGTGCACACGCATTACAACGGCTTTATTGTTTAAAAGCATTGCTTATAATAAATAATACATGTTTATATTAAAGAATTACAAAATCAACGAGTTAAAACAATTTTTTTTCATGTAAAAAACATTTTAAAAGAAAATGATATACACACTGAGGAATCGCCTTACAATTAAACAGCCTCGTTATTTTTACGATAGCAATTACCGTGGTGTCGGAAAGAAAAGGATTAATTTCGAAGAGGACAGAGCAAACACGTCGATGTACGAAAAAGCAGACGTTCCACTCGCACGGTGAGTGGCGAGGGCTCGTTCTCTCAGTGCCGGAAGCTCTAAGCGCGGTGCTCATTAAAGCTCGGCCGGCCGATAAGACGATAAGCCGCCTCGGAGCGAGATCGTCGTTTCGCCGAGACGAGATATCGGTCGGTGAAATAAAAGAGGAAAACCGTATACGGACGGTGGGGAAAAGAAGGAGAGCCGAAGAAGAAAAAAAAAGAGAAGGCGGAAGAAGTCCGGCAGCCAAGGACGCGAGGGCGTGCCGATGAATTGAAAATTATAAAATCATTGCCCGCGTCTGTTTGCGTAACTGCCGCGCGAGTCCCCGAGCGTGCGCGCGCCTTTGTGCCGAGCACGCGCGAGCGAGCCTCGTAAAGCAAGAATCCATTTCCTAGAAAGCACGGAGCTTTTGGCCACACCCGCACACGACCGAACGTCTCCTCGATGAGCGTGCCTTATTTTTTTTCCTTCTTTTTGTGCTCGTTATTTGGCTTTTTTCTTACTTCTTATCGGCTCGCTCTGCGGAAGGTTCTGCGCTCTCTTCTAGTGATTTTTTTTTCTACGGGCTCGCGGTTACTCTTTTTATTAGGGAGCGTGTGATATTTTTTCATTTTTGAGTACAGCAACTGAGTATAATTAGTGATAATGTTTGAAATATGAGTAAAACAATGGGGAGATTTGCGGAAATGTTCGCTGTGCATTAAATACTTATATAAAGTTAAAAAAAAAAGTATGTTTAAATAACTGCAACAAAAAGGAATGAATGTCAAGATATAAGTATTTAGCTGCTTAATTTATCCTTGAATAAAATTATTTTCGGTCGTATTATTCATTTTCGAAATGATGATTGAGCATTGTTTGAACGGAACAATGTTTGAAAATGCGTTCGTAACAATTACTGTCTTGCTGTAGGGAATAATAGACGGAGAAATAGAAAACTCAAAGTTTGCAGAGGACATTCCAACTTTTGAAGTTCAAGTGCGTGCGGTTTTGTACTAACGCGCACGGCTATTGATGCAAGACGCTATTAACAGTAGCGTTAAAGTATAAATCAATATCTATTTGTCATTTTCTTTTTTTTTTTTTACGAAGAAATCGCGTTTTATCATAGACTACAATCGATCATTGTGTATTCTGGTTTAGCATGAAAATAATGAAAACTACTGTTTGCGTATTATTTTGTTAGGTAAAAAATTCTTTTTTTTTCTTTTTAAATTGAATTGATTACTCCGTTATTTACTTTAATTGAATTAACTCTGTTACAAACAAACGACTATGACGTAATTTCACGTGTGTATGTGTCGAGGTAAAATGAATCTAAGAAAATTGCGCCTAAGAACAATCTTCTAATGTAAGTGTGTGTCTTTGTAGGCTAAACAATTGCAATACATCAACAGATCCCGAAGTTATGCATTTGCGTAAAGAGTTTTTTTTTTCTTGGAAACTATTTTCCCAACATTTAAAAATTCTTTTTGGGCAAACAAGTACCTCATAAATTTACGAGCTTGCGTGACTTGTGCAAAGTACATTAGTGTTGTATCACTTTGAAAGACCACGAGTTAGCGAATCGATTACGTAGTCATTTCTACAGGGGATATGAAGGAAAAGTAACACCTTTTAACCTGATTCTGTTTCTGAAAATGGGGCTAATAAAGTCACTATCAATAATAATCCCTCATCACGGATGAAGTAGTGAAGAAAATAAGGAGGGTCCTCACTGAGTAATCTGCACATACTTTTACCAGTAAAAGGTTTCATTCACAAGATCGTTCGATCGCCTCTCGTCCGCAGTTATTACAAATCGCGTAAAATTTCATTGTCTTCGAAAGGCTGTTTTTTTTTTTGACGTTTTCCAGCGACAGTACAGGCCTCTTCGGACACACTTGAATGCGTCACTTACGTGCATCATTAGAATAATAGCGCGGCAATTTTTTCCCCTAAAAATTAAATATTTTCAATTGATTTGTCACTGGAGAGTAACTGATGAACATGTAGAGTTCAGATGAAAGAGTCCATTGTATATAATACGAGTCCGTTATAGCAGTGATAAATTTTTATCTGGCGTTTATGTTTATTGACGAGTCGCGCTGTAGGGTTCATTAATGTTTTATCTTACCCATCGTAAAAAGGCGTTGACAGGCACGCGTTACGTAATGTGTACTTGCAACCTTACGTTATTATAACGTCAATACAGTGCTCGATAAACAATTGTCTTTTTTTCAAGTACACGCTCATTGCGACCGCGGTAATTGTAATTGCAAACCATGGCTAAGTGGTACAGGTATATACATTGAAATCGCATTAAAATCGCGTTCCACGTAAAAACATTTAAAGGTAACCAACACGCATTCCGTTCGAGCGACGTAACATTTTTACCGCATCGAAAATTATATTATTTAGACGCATGAAAATTTAATGTTGTTTGACCAAATGAAAACTCCCAAAGCAGCCGAGCCCCTGTCACCATCATTTAATTTTCGAAATTTATTATTCAACAGCTGATTAGTAATGCTCCCCGATAAAAAAATTCCAGAAATAGTCACGAACGCTTTCCGTGATTGAATCTCGCAGTGACCGAGCGTCGGTCCGATCGATGCCGCTGTTTAACGCAGCAAATCGCAACATCTGCCGATTGTGGATAAACGCGAGCCGATCGCCGCGATACTAACGAGGATCTCTGAAAAACGAACGAAGGATAGTCTCGCCTCGGCCAAAGCGTTTAAGTAGGAATCCACCGACTCGCTCGAGCATTATTAATCCTCAAGGCTCCGCCGACGAGCTACGACCATAATAGCCGAAACCAAGCGCAGCGAGAACGGATCAAACAAAATATAAATAAGGTAAAAGCGCGGGCGAACGCAAGGGCAGGGGTGGCGGGAAAATTGAAATTAATTGCAGCTCCGGTGACCATATCCCGAAATGGAACTTGCTCGAGCGTGCGGCTTAGCCGCCAGGGAAGGACGCCTCGGTGTGGAGCTTACTTAAACTTTTTCTATACGTATACATGCGCTTCCGCCTTGAAGACACGCGCCTGACTATAGGACGACTCTCTCCTTTCAGCCGGCGCCGACGCTCTTTTCTTCCTCCACGCCCGCCGAAAGTGATACGTGCCGCGACGGCGTTGCGCGCGCGTCGCCGCGCGTACAGTCCATGGTCAAGGTCCGCGTTCGCGCGATTCGATCGACGACTCCCGAACTTCCGCTCGAGTTCCGCGAGCGCGTCCCGTGAGAGCTTCCACTTTGTCGGACGCTTCGCCCCGGAAAAGCTGGCCGAAGCTGGCGCGCGCGTGGGCGCCTCGTTTGCTCGTGGCATTGAGGGGCCGGCGCCTTTTCGCGCTGTAAAGTTTCAATGACACTGTTAATCATTGTGCTTTGTGGCGACAGTGGATGCACGTACTTAGGATGATTTAATTGGCTTTTCGACTTTTCATTAGCTTACCGACCTTTTACTTTGTTCATTTGCTTCTGCAACGGTTGGGAAAACATCGAAGTGGAGAAATGAGACTTTTTTCCAAAATATTTTCGTTATAGACTTTAGGATATTCATTGAGTACATAAAATTTTATACCGTAAAAGGCTGATTTAGAAAAAAAAGAAAGAAATGTTGTTTTTTTTTTCAAAGCGTAATACGCGTAGGGGCTACATTAAAATGTATAAATTTGATTTATTGAGTTGGGTACATTTTTTTACTTGAATGATGTATTATTAAAACTGAATCGCATAAAAAATTAATACAAGCATTGATTATTGTTACGAATTTATTTTTGAAAATGTACTATACATCGTAATAAAGAACGAATTGTAATAAGACATTTCTTTAAACGAGTGTCTTACTTGATTATTTATAATGAAGCAATTAGAAAGAGCGAGTAAAAGTCTCATATGGATGTACGACTTGAATCGATATACCAACAAAATGGTTATTTTCAAGGCTGTGAACATGTGCAGTTCAACAAGGTCATTATTACAGTACATAATAGTATACAATTTTAATAATCCGAAATAATGCCACTGTGCATTAACCCCGAAGATTATCAAAAGTTAATGACAGTCCATAACTAATAATGGCGCTACCTACACACTTCACGTAACAAAATTAAATATACTTTTATTGCCGTCGAAGTTTCAGAATTAGGAAAAAAAAACTTATGTTATTCCGTTCGAGCATATCGTGTCGAGTGAGAGAAAGAAAAGTCGAGAAAACGCCGTCGGTTAACCTAGTCTCACACTTCCGATTCGTCAATTCAGTCGCGCTCAATGGGAATCTCCGCGAGAGCTCGACGTACTTAACTGCGCCGGCGCACGTTCTTACGCAATTTGCAAATGAATGGGCCAACCGACTGCTCGAAGAAAAACGACTTTCCCTGAAAAAAAATTTAAACGCCTGACTTGTGCATTGACACTTTTTTTACTCACATTTGCGAAATTGTTATGCATGAATGCGCATTGTTTAGCTTAATTTGATAACTTCGGCGTTAGTTTAAGCTGTCCATTGTTTTTTTTTTTTCTCGTTACGAGAACTATATCAGGCTACGTTTTCAATTTACTACGGAATAGATAAAAATAGTAAATAGGAAACTTCGCTATTTAAATTATTCGTTTCATATGCTTTGTTGTTTTGGTTGCGAAATTACCGAAAACTAGTCAAATTAAAGTATTTGAAACGGTCGACGGACTTCAGTTAAAATAAGGTGAAGTTCGGAAAAAGGTTGAAAAAATGTTTTCATTACGGCGACATCATTAAAATTAAATAAGCACGCCGCAAATTTTGCATAAAGTTTCCTTCTTCAATCATCGTAACTAATCTTCTTACTGTTAGTTCGTACGAGTCATATTTTTTAACGATCTGACAACTAATTTATCGACCTAACATCTGAATATTTTTTTATGATAAATATTCAACAAACTTAGCTTACTTCGACTTACTAAAAGCAGACATACTACCTGGCGATAATGATAAATTTTCCTTGAATTATCTGGAATATCGAGTTGACCTACTGTACGCTGGTCCGCTGCTACCTTTTACGAAGACTCGGCGCGTGCAACGAATTCCCTTCTTTGACATCCTTATGTTGCGCCGCGAAAACAATGGACAGTCTCGTTTAGTCCAAGAAGATTCAAGGCAACGGGAACTTCGTTCTTCGTACGCCAATTGAACTTTGCACCGGGCCAGCAAAGACTTTGTTGGCGTCGAGGTGCGACGAGATTCAGCGTTCAGACCTCGAAATAATCAAACGCTTCGATAAGCATGACTGATTCGAAATAAAATCCACTCTTCTTCATCGTGCAGACTGATATTGTTCTGATAACGCAGACGTGCAAGTATCTGCGAGTGCTTGATTGCTGAATACTTTGACGAAAGAAAAGTATTCGGAGGGACTTAGATATTAATACCATAATGAAGTGGGGAGTAAAAAACAAAATTTCTTTATGAAACGTGCAAGCTGATAAGTCGATATTGCTTTATAGTTACACTGAGAGAAATACTATAAGAAAAATTATAATAAATCTAGAAAAAATTACAAAGTAACATTGGAATCGGGACCTAT
>JAWWEN010047053.1:0-11906 GCA_035582955.1 Sycophila texana
CGGATAATTAACGGCTAATTTTTACCTAAGCGTTATATTAAATTTTTAAAAGTGTCCTGCCAAGTTCAGGGACGTGTTCCCTATCCTTATCAAGCACTAAAATTAATATTATAATTAATATAATACTACTGTTGTACGCCGTTAAATAATTCTCATGTATTTTATATAATACTGAGAAAGTACGTACTTTACAAAATACGAAATCAAATTACGTAATAAAATTACTAACAAATAATGCACGGTTCAAAAAAGTGATCATACTTTTTTCTGATAATAGAAAAAATGATCTACACACTATTCTGTTTTGATAATTTAATACACAAAAAATATTTGTATGTTATATCTTTCGACGATTCCCTTTTAAATATCTTCCATGACTCTAAACCAAAATTTTCTAATAAAATACACTTATTTGTAAAAACTATAAAATAACGCAACAACGTTGCTATTGCAGTATATACCAAATTTATTAAAACTACTATAAAAAAAAAACAAATTACCAATTTACTCATTTAAAAAAAAAAAAAAATTTTAAAATGTTCCAAGCGAATCAATGGGACTCTGGCGTACAAGTCAGTATTATAATTTTTGCTAGATTTATCGCAATTTTTGGTATACAATTTCTCTCCGTGTATGAAACTTAACAACAAACCGAACAGTGCATCGTCGACAATCTTCATGGCGCAGAACGCGTATACAGAATCGACAAATGGAATTTTTATCTCGACCGAAGGCTCGCGCGTCCCCGCGATCGCTCATTGCGCTCGAACGGCCAATGAAAATCCGCGCGCGGCATGTGCGGCGGGCATCAAACATCAGCGGGTACAATGGCCCGCAAAGCGAGTTCGCTGCAGGTGTTGTATTGCCGGCGACTCGGCTTAACGGCCCTCCCTCGGGCCTCGGGTGTAAGGCCGCCGCTTAACGCCCCGACCCTCCCGAGTTATTAACGAGTCTTGACCGGCGGATCGGTTTACGCCCGGCCGAGCCGAAGTTACAGATCGACGGCTGTTTCGAGATGCCCCGAGTGCCTTGCGCGCGCGCGCGCGGCTCTCGTGTTTTTACGACGATTTTACGACGAAGCAGCCCCTCGCTTTCGCGTGCGCTCCTTTTATTTCTACCTGGAATATGCATGAAGTCCCGATGCTAAAGTTCGCTGTTTCTTCCATAAAAAAAAAAGAAACTTTAGATTGTTCTATAAACGATCCTCGGCGTAATAACAGTATACTTTGAGTATTTTATAAGGAAAAGAGATAAATGAAATTTTATTGGCCTCGAGAGGCAACGAAACGTAACTAGTACACAGTTTATAAAAAAAAAAAAAAAAAAAAAAAAAAAAAATTAGTGTATAAAGTGACGCACCGAGAGTTTGTTTTAGGTCTGCTCCGAGCGGGAGCTTAAAGAATCACACCGGTAAAACGGCGGCCGATAATCGAGGCTAAATAAACGGCGCGCTCGCGCCCGAGTGGAGCATGTGTTTACTAGAAAAATAAAGACATTTCGGGCGCGAGAGCGAGAGCGAGAGGGTCTGGACGGAGCGGCGAAAATAAAACGGAGCCGACGCGTAAAAATAAACGGGGAGAAACGCCGCGGCGAGGAGAGCGAGCAGATGAGCAGCGGAAACAACAAAAACCGGAGTCCGAAGGGAGCACTCGATCACAATGGGGGATAGAGATCGCCGAGCCGGCCCCGGACACTCGAGCGAGCGCGCGGCAACTGGCCGCCTGCAGCGTCAGCGGACCTCGGCTCCGGGCTCCGCGCCGCGCATCGCCCCTCGTTTTGTTTTACGCTACTTCGCCGCGCACTTCGCTTCCTCTCTTACAGTGCACGTGCCGCGGGAGTCTGCAAATTTGGTTTTTTCTCATTTGGTCACAGATAAAAAAAAAAACATTAAGCCAAAGTTTCCGTGTCTAAACAGTTAAGACACGAATTAAAATTATTAAAAATACGATGATGTTAGCTAATACATTACAATATGTAAGTCAAAATTAAAAAGAGACAACGACCAACAATTTGAGAGGTTTTGCGTTAAAAAATCCTTTGTTGGTTCAAAAAATATGTACAGTTGAATATGAATATAGAAAATAACGTGGTAATGCTTTACACTCAAATATTGTATAGTTTTCTACACTCATATTCAACTGTACGTATTTTTTGAACCAACAAAGAGTTTTTAACGCAAAAGCTCTCAAATTCTTGGTCGTTTTCTCTTCTTTCAATTGATTTTGAGTGACTCTCTAGGCCTTGTATGGGAGCAGACTTATTGTCAAATAATGAAATACAACGTTTTAGAGAAAAATAACTTTAGGAGGCTACTGTGCGGAAAATTTTGAGCGTTAGACCCTAATATTTTGGCTTTCTTCATATTTTGGTGTAAAAAAACCTTAGTCAAAATTTCAATAAAATCCGTGATCCGGATATGAAACACTCTTGGTCAGTGAAATTCGCTGACTTTATATCAGTGAGGCAATGCCCCGATCCTCATCGATAAATCAGTGAATTTCACTGCCGCCCTACATTAACATAAACTCAAAATTTCTGCTTGTTTACCCACTTTAGTGACTTTGGTATTTTCCGGCAATAGTCAGGCGCATTTAGGGCCACCCTAACCTCTGCTATATTTCTTCTAGGGCCTGGAAGACGCAACGCGTTTATAAAATTTTCCATATATGTCTTACTAGTATCCTACTTGCAAATACGGCTAGCCCTAAGATTTTTCCGATCGGGAGTAATTGGAAATGTGCGAAGGGAAACAGTTACTCCTGCATCGTAGAGTTCAGGTGAGCCAAAACACAATTAACTGAGCAAACCCGAGCGAAAGCTGTTACTTCCTGAGGCATAGCTTCCAAACGAGCCCCGGGAAATTCTTTTCAGTTTCTCTCTCTTTTTCTCCCTCTCTTTCCCTCCTCGCTCGCTCTCCAATTTCGCCGGTGCGGCTCTTTTCCGCCGCCGCTCCTCCCCCGGCACCTGTGTTTACACTGGCAGTACTTGGCCGCGTTTTCCCCCTCCCTGCATCCCCCTCTTCTTTTTTTCGTGACTCGAACGAAAGGCGCCCGTCTTTTCCGATCCTTCTCCGCACCAGCAGCAGCAGACGGCCGAGGAGAAAAGCCCGGAGGAGGTCCGAGGGGGCTGAAAATTTTACGGGTCCCGGGGCGCTAATAGGATTAGCAGATTAGGCCGTGAAAAGTTAAGGGGAGGAAGGGAAAGAGAGAGATAGAGGGGAGACGGGAGAAGGCGAGACCCCTCGGTGCGCGCGGGCATGAGTGTGCGATCGGCCTTTTGCCTGCGCGCAGGTATGTACACCCCGGAGAAAGAGGAGAAGGTCAGGCTGTTCGGTGGCTCGAGTTGTAGCCGTGGGTATACAATGAGAAATGACGCAATCTCGGTTTTCGCCCGTCGACTGGTCAAACTCAGCGCGGCTTTGGCCACATGTAAAGGTCCTCTCCTCCTCGGATAGGTGAGTTTCGGGGGACCATTCGAGAAACTCGATCTTACCATATAGCGACGCGTTGTTTGCTAAATAGGTATTAACTCGTTTCTGGGAGAGACGAAATTTGAGGAAACCAATTTTTTTTTTTCGGCATTCTTTTTCTGTTACACGAAATTTCAAAGCGCAAGCAGAACGATACGTTCTCCACAAATTCGTACTTTTTTCATTCTTTGTTTTTTTAAAATTTTAGTAATTAGAAGACCTACTGAGAAAAACTTTTCAATTTTAAAGAATAGTAAAAATATATACCGCCAATTGAAATTTTCTTAATCTTTTATACATGATACGTGACAATGGTATATACAGAAACCGTTATGGGACGTTTAACTTTTGCTTAGCTCAGAACAATGCTGGAAGTCAAATGAAGTTTTTTGACGAGTTAAACGACCAGGCTATAAACCTGCTTTGAAATGATAAAATGCCAACAGAGATACGAGTCCTAATGGCTAAAGTTTATGAATTGGCATTCCATAAAGTTTTAAGAACATAAGAAAGCGCATACTCTTTTTACGATTTAGATTGAACGTACGAAATGAGTAGATTGTAAGCTTTTACACTTTACAAACTTTGCAGGATATGAATAATAAAAAAAAAAATAGATTTCCATTCTAATAAAAATAAAAAAGAAAATATCAGTCATATCAATATACCGTTTAAATATACGAAACTGATATCAATGCGTTTGAAAATGTTTATCAAAGCGCACCTCATTAAAATCGTTTTCGCAGAGCTTGTGCCCTCTATATTATATATACGTGTACATATTCTCACTGATCCATTGTGGTGAGTGCGTATTTACGGATACATATGAAAACGCCCACCCTGTGCAAGCCAAATATTTCTCGAGCGCCGCCTTGTTTTTCCTGGGCTCGCTACATTTGCGGATTTCCGCTGAGCACAATAAGCAAGTTCGCTCGAGGCTCTCAAAAAATTACGCGCGCTCGATCTCGCTCGCTGGGTATATATATATAGGGAGTGTGAATAGCACGCGCTGCGTCGGTGACAAGGCGATAGTGCTATCTTAGACTTTTTTTTTTGTTTAATGAGCCGTGCGGTCTCTCTTATGGAAATGTTCGATTTTCTTGGCAAATATTTTTTTCGATCTCTCCTCTCGCGCTCTAGAGTGTGGGGTGTGTTTACTGAGACACTGTTTTCAGAGCAAATGAAAATTGTGTTGACAGCCGTTCATCGCAACTAATCACACCTTTAGTCTTTCTCCGGTATTCCGTTTATTTACAGCTAATACAAAGATAATTTATTCTTTAATAAAAAAAAAAATAAGAGATAGTTGATTTATTAACACAAGAAAGACACGATCTACATTGTCATATCCTATTTTAAAAAAGTGATCCTATCCTATTTTATCTATCTTAAAGAAAGTGATGGCCTTTGTTGTGAAGCATTTAATACGCAAACGTGATTGGTCTGAAACTTTAGGAACGCACATGGCATAACGGCTAAATAAAATTCAAAAATTTAATTTAAATAATAATAGGAATTTTTGTTTGTTCAAAAAATTAATTAAATAAAGATTAGTTTTCTAATTAATATGAAATTTTTTTTAAATGTTTCTTAAAAAATAGATATGGTTCTGATCTATTTTCTAACTTCAAAAATTCGAATTTATTACAATATGTTAATACTGAGTATAATACGTATGTATGTTTTTTGTGAAACAATATTATTTATGTAAATTAATAAGAGAAAATAATGATGCTTTCATGATTCATATTTTTCATTCAAGATAGAAATTTAGTCGCGCGCTTGGTTCTTAGTAAAAAAAAATTACACGTATACACAGTCGCTTACGCTGTAAAAAAAGATGTACCTGCAGTTAATAAAAAATGAACAAAACAAGCAATAGTCACAAACAAAAATAGCATTTATCGATTACTCGAAACTCGACTTTCGACGATAAAATTACAATACCGCTATATGCACATTATCACGCGCGGGCCAATAAAGGAATTACAAAAACATAATGCGAGCACCGCAAATATTTACACATCTGCACACATAAAAGATACACACACACACGCGCGCACGTGCACACCATTATATACCAGCATACGTACGTTTTGAAAAGCACGGGGCTGGAAATTACACGTCGCCCGACGCGACAGAGCGTACACACGAACACACACGCGCCCAAAGATAAATACGCGCGCGAAATTGTTTGCTCAACGAGGTGGAAAAAAAAAGGTATAATACGATAACGCACGCGCATCAGCCGCTAATAATTCATTCGCGACTTTGAGCCGCGCGCTCTCCCCCCTGCCCCTGTCCATTTGCGCATACAGCGCGAATTTCGATGCACTTTAGATCCGCGTCACGCCCGCGAGCAAAAACCGAATGTAAGCGACGAGCGCGCCCGGAGCAGGGTAGTATATATGTAGAGGGAGGAAACGAGCCGCGAGCTTTTTCCCCCGCGGACGGAGCAGTCGGCACTCGCCGAGATGAGATAGCAGGGTGCGCGCGCGTCGCGAATGAAAGCTCGCGGGGGCCGTAAAAGCGCGATCTCGCTGGCCGATTGCCGGCGAGTCGGATTGCGGATGCACTCCCTTGCGCAATGGCTTTTTATAATTGAAAGTCGGCCCGCAGCGTCGGGGAGCTTTTGTGTCGCGCGCGCATCGCATTGTTTTTAGATCTGCGGATGCGATGACTTTTTTTTTCCTGCGGGCGAGTCGGAGTTTTTGAAATTCGGTGCGGGGGACTATGACTGCAAGATACGCGCGTGTCATAAATTCTGCGGGAAATCAATTACGAGGAGCTGCCGCGGCGATAGTCGCGGGCGATAAGTTATCCGGCGGCCGCATCGAGGAGCGATCGACAAGCTGCGCCGGATAATAAAAATCAATCGGGCAAATGGAACTCTCCGCGATGCGAGCATCAGAGTTTTAGTGATTAATAATGTTTTATCCTCGAGCATAATTTATACGGTCTTTTAAGTAAACAAGGGTGTATCATGTGATAGTTCGGTGAATGGAGCATCGGTAATGCTCGTTTGCTTTTGCATTCATTTTTATGTTGATGTGCACAGACATTGGAACAATAAAGGCGAGATTATAGTCGTCGATATAGCGATGATATCTCGGAATCGTCATTATGAGTTTAAACACCGAGAAAAAAAAAAAGGCGTGTAATCAGCAGATAATGATATACTCAAGTGATATAATAAGAATTCGAGCTCTCGCACATTTTTTAAGCAGAGCGAATTGTTACTCTCGAAAATATGACAAGGTAAACACAGAGCACGTGTTTGTTTAATTTGTAATTTTCGCGCGCGGCAAACTTTGCACAAAGGAAACGCACTGGCACATGAAACACTTTAACGACACAAAGATTTGTTTATCCCCCCAAATTGAGCTGCTGCAAGTGTACGCCGCTTCGTAGCCGCGCCCCACAAAGTTTCGTCGTGACAAAAAAATAAAGAGAGAAGAAGACCGCATCGCTGAAAATATTGCGCAATAAAAAAACTCGAAGAGAAAAAAATTTCAATGGAGAGACGACTCGAAATTAATTTTTTTCTGTATTTTCTGTTATAATACTTTCTTCAGGGCTGAAAAATGTGCACAAGATATTAAGTTAAGTGATATCGTACAGATGCTAATCTGAGAACACACGAAAGTTGTTTCTTTCCTGTTTTCTGACCTTTACAAAAATTACATTTGTCGTCAAAGAGGAGCGATGCAAGCACCTTGTCATACATATCGAACTAGAATTGAGAATATTTTTTTAATTAAAAATCAAAGTTTATGTGAAAAATCGAAAAACGAAGAAACGGAACTTTTCACCCACTCTACGACATCGAATCTCATTGTTAATTATAAAGGGAAGTTTGAAAACTAAACCCTTTATATACTAAATAATGTACTTGTGTGAGAAAAAAAAATTTATCATTCCTCCTCGAAAAAATGACCGCGCGACGATCACAAAAACCACGCACCAAAATCCCACGCGTCACTCCTATCATCATACTTAGCGCGTCCGAGATAAGCCCCCCGAGGCCTCGGACGCGCGTCGGCATTTTCTCTCTCTCTCTCTCTCTCTCTCTCTCTCTCTCTCTCTCTCTCTCTCTCGCTCTCTCTCTCCGCTCCTCGGCCGATTCATTCACAGCGCGACGCGGGCATCATTAGTCAGGCCGCGCGCGTGCGAGCACCGAACGTAATTGCGCGATTCGCGCCGCCGCATTCGAACGCGCGCGCGACTTGTGCAACGGCGCCGATGTTATAATCGGCGGGACGGAATTTTTTTTTTTTTTTTTGCACAGGCTCGCGTTCGTTCTCCTTTCTTTCTCTCTCTTTTTCTCCGATCGCTGAGAAGCGCGCGCGCGTTCTCTTGCCCCCTCCCCCTCCTTCCGAGATTTATTGTGCACATCCGGCCGTCTGCCGAGCGCGCACGTGCGAACGTTTTGTATGTAGTTATTGAAATGAAGGCGCCGCCGGCGGCTGCTGACAAGGCGGCCGTTTCGGTATTTTTGTTCTACCGCTGCTTTTTTTCTTTTTTTTTATCGAGTATATATTTATTTATTTTTTTTATTTTGATTATTATTTTCTTCGTTTGATTAAAATATGTGTGCACGGTATGTGTGCGTACACGCGCCGATTGCAGTTTTCATCGTTTTATGGAGGCAATGTATTTTTGTTGCATTTTCTTTTAAATTTATGCGAATTCGAAAACGAATTTAAAATTGCAAAATAAATGTGGTGTTGCAAGAGGTAGATTGTAAAATATTGCCAGTCGGTCGTCTATTTGCACTGTCAACAGTCACAATGAGCGATATGATTTTTTGTCCGACGCTTTAATGAAATATTATATTATACTAAGGCAAAGTGTTTGTAAATCACAATTGTACCTATTTTTTGCGCGTCAAAAGGAAACATTATCAGACTCGACTTTACTTTTCAATAAAATAAAGTATACACTTCGCTCGTCGCGAATAATAATTGCTCCAAACGTACATAAAATTAAAAAAAAAAAAAAAAAATTTACGTTGCAGCAAGTAAATTGCATCTATTTAAAGTTAATTATTTAATTTTCAATATCAGTATAAAAAGAGAAAGAATTAATCGCGATCATTTCCGAGTAATAGTTACCTCATTAAGTAATTATACACAACTGATGTTCGCTGCTCACGTTGTTTCATAACCGTTGAATTCACGTTACGCTAGCGTAACCCAGTGCGAATAAAATCACGTATCCTGCAGTTGTATGAAAAAAAAAAGGATTCACTTTATCAGCCGTGTAAATAAAAAAAAACCGTCGAAACTGCAATTGAAGGCTTCATTTCGAACTCAATATATGCAAGAATCCTGAACGTATTAAGACATTGGAGAGAAAAAACGCAGTCAAGTTCTTAGCATTACGCCCTCGTCGTAAAAAAATGAGGTTGAATTGCGACGCTAGAAAAGCGTCTAAAAAAAGAAAAAAAAAAGAGAGAGAAAGTAATATCGGACCCTCGAAATTTTCAGCGGGCGCAACTAACGAACCGAGACGCGAGCTTCCGCACACATTTTTCATCCCTCGCCCCGTGAATTTTCGTGTAAACACTCGAGCTCTTTTTCTCGCCACTCCATCTCGTCCGATCGATCCGTCCCTGGCGTAATTATATCCGATACACTCGAGCTCCTCGCCCGCCGATTCTCCCATGCAAATATCCGCGCGATTTGCAAGCCCGACAGAAATCACGGCTCTCGGGTTTCGCGTGTCGCGCGCGCGGGCGCAGGTATATAACCGTTCCGCGTTTCTCGGACAAAAAAAAAGAGCGAGGAATAGAAGGAGCAGGAGGGCGAAGAAGCGAAGTGTGTCCTCTGGCGCGGCGACGCAGCGAAATCCGTTTTCGCGACTACCGTTGAACGAGCGAGACGTGCGCGAAATATTCAACGGTTTCTGCCGCGCGCCGGCGGCCGTCGCATCTGTTCGCTCTCCGAAGCTTGGCTTTTGGCTCCTTCCTCGAGAATTTTACGACTCGGCACGACGGAGGGAAAAAAATTGTTGACTCGCATTAGCGTCGGATCCCTCTTCGCGGTGATTTTCTTTCGCTTTTTTTTTTCCCTTCCTTTTTAAACATTTCGAGTGTTCAAACATTCGCGCCACCGTGAGCTGTTGAAAAATTCGTGGGACTAATGAATTGCGCGTATCTCGGTATGCTGAAATAGTAATTTTCCATACAAGTGCGAAAAAGTTGATTTTCGTAAGAGTGCGAGTTTAGCTAAGATGAAATAAGGAATAATTTCCATTTTGATTTTTGCAAAAATATTAATTAGAACCAAAGATATTACAAAATTAGTACAATGAAGGTTTAGCATACGTGCATACGCGCGTCCTTTTTTTCACTAATTTTGCAATATCTTCGGTTCTAATTAATATTTTTTCAAAAATCAAAATGGAAATTATTCCTTATTTCATCCGGAACATTTCTCTACATTTCTGTCTCTGTTGAAACTCAATAATGGAATTAATAAACAATGAAATTGTTAATAACAAATTACCTGTACATTTTTTGACAATTCACCCTCGAAATTCGTGTTCAGCGTGCAAAAATACATTAAAATAACATTCAATATTACATGGACCTGTAACCCTGACGAAAAAGTACCCTGCTCCTAGACTAACGTGTTCGATTTGGCTTTAACGTGATATTGAAAAAATTTTAAGTTACTTGAGTCAATGGCTGTAAGAATTTTGTGTTTTATAACGGTTTGTGCAATTACTATTCGAGTAAAATTGTTAGTATTTTTTTGTCAGGCGCTAATTCAAACCATTCAAATTTCCCGTCGGACAAAATAGTCACGTAAGACTTGCGCGCACCAAATTATACACTGTAGCATAAATGTTTGCTCCGAAAAACTTAATGCCACGTCATCGAGATGATTACTGCACATTTTATTCCTTAAATATATGCTAAACATCCTTAAAACACTATATAGTACACCTGCCTCGATGTAATTTGAAAATAACTCAAGACCACTACATCAATTCGATTTGCTTCTCCATTACACGCAACATTTGCACTTTCCCGACGCTTACACCGTATACACAATTATACCAGTCGTGTGTGTACACTCCGTAAGTATAATCAACTGCTCCGAAAAATAAGCAGAGGCAAAGGCACGAATTAGCGCCGCAATTCCATTCGCACGAAGAAGAGTCGTTGCCTCGAAGCGCGCAAACTTACGAGGGGTGAAAAAAAAAAAAAAAGTGAGTAGAAAGAGAGATGATGATCGTCGACTTACCGGATGCCGGGCGGCAGCTGCCGCGGCGACAGCTGCCGCGTTGATGCCCGCACTGCTGGGGTACATCCTCTTGGCGCTGAGGTCGAGGCTGGGGGCGGCGTGCGGGGGCCGGGGCGACGGCGACGCGGACGCCGAGGACGAGGACGAGGCCGCCTCCTTCGGGCCTCCTGCCTCCTCGCGCTCCCTCCTCGTTATCCCCGGAATATTTGTGGCCTTGCTCCTCTCGCCGTCTCTCCGCTCTCTCCTGCTCACTTTTGCGCGCCGTCGACGCTCAACGGGGCCGAGGGAAACTCAACTGACACGCGCGCACTTCTCCAGCCACTCCGGGCTGTATATACATATATATATATATGTGTGTATATTATATATATATACACTCTTTTTTTTTATTCCTCCGCTCGTCCGCTTCACTCGCCCGTCATGCTCGAGCGGCGCGTACGAGTCATCGGGGCAACACGCACTGCGGGGAACGCACTCTCTTGGTTTGCACGCACAGAAAATTATACAAAAGCACACAGAGCCACACACTGAGGGGACGACGACTGGACGCGAGCTCCCTCCACGGCGATCGGATGTCAACTAATAGCGGCGGCGGCGGCGGCAAGCGCCGAGGCTCTCTCCCCCCACCCCGCGGCAGCGTACGCTTCGCTCCCCCCTCCCCCGCTCGCCACCGCCGCCGCCGCAGACCACGTGGTCTCCTGCGCGCCGCGTACAGCGCCGCCGAGGGGGAAAGGGGAGACTTTTACCTGCACCTGGGCTATTCTGGCTTCTGGTTATGTGTGTCCGACGCGCGCGCGGTTTTCAACTCGCCGCGCGCTACTCGAGCGCGTCTCTGTGTGCGCGCCGCCGCGCAGGTTGCACGAGTAGAAGGTCTGCGGGCGTGCGGGCCCGGTCTGCGGTGTGCGAGGCTGCCGCCGCGCGCGGAGCGATGATTCATAAGGATAACGTTGACCTTTTCAGCGCGGCTCCGGTTTTCGCGAGTGCGACTGCGGTTTCGTTTTTAGGCGATACTTTATTGCCTCGTGGCCGGCAGCGCGAGACGACGGTTACACTTTAGCGTTGATGAAAGCTATTGGAGTTTCTATTCTAAATAATTTTATTCGATTACTCATAAAAAAAGACAACTTTCTGATAAAAAATGATCGCTCGGAAACCGTACAAAGGGGTTGAAACGGCTGATTTTC
>JAWWEN010047064.1:0-11905 GCA_035582955.1 Sycophila texana
ATATTAGTTCGTGCACAGTTTAACGTTGTAAATATATCTATAAACTGTATAAACTGTGCACGAACTAATATGTGCACTATTCTTATGTGCATGAATCATACCGAGCCGATCTCCTCACTTAATATTTAAGGAATCTGATAATTCGAAGAATTTTTTTTAATTATCTCAGTTGCCATATCAAATTAAACTTATTCCATACAAAAACCTGAAGTATTATCCATTTATATACATAATCTACTTTCGAAATATATAATAATATAGTAGCGATCTTCTTAATTCAGAAAACGGCGTTCAAATTAACATACTAAAAAAAAAAAATAAGTGAGCAAATGAAAAAAAGAAAAAGAAATTTCTTAAAAATTCAACTCGAGCTCGAACGCGTGCACCTGTCATCGGATATTATACACCGCGGGCGCGAGCGAAATTCGAAAACTCGCGGGCCGATGCGTCAGAGCGCGGCGTCCGCAGCGGGCAACGTCCGCCGCCACCTTGCAGGCTCCGTGTGACACGACTCACTCGACGCAGCAGGCACTCGCGGAGGCGGACAGTCGCAGTTAAATCCACGCACCACGTCTTCGCCCAGCAGCTGCAGCCGCGCCGAGCCGAGTACCGCCGGAGTGCCGCGCCACCGGTGCCGAGCCCACACGAAGGAAGGACCGCGAGCGAACCGCCGCACCCTGGAATTTGCGCCGTGACGCACCGCCGACGGACGAAGGTCAGTAGCCCGGGCGGCACCCGCGCAACCGTGACCTCGCCTTACCCGTGCTCGGCCTGTCCTCTCCTAACGGTCCCGCGGCGCTCCTTTTCGCATGTCCGAGTATCGGAGCAGACCTGATCATCATCGTACTCTGGTACCCGAAGATCGGGGCCTTAGGTTATGTTTTCCGAGGCAGGTGTGAAGGGTGGCGAGAAGACGTGGGTGCACACTGACGTGGAGTTCGTTATGGAAACACTTACTTACGTGTACCGAGATGGGCTTAGCTTATAGCATTAGTGGTGCACGGTTTTTTTTTTCATGGTCAGCTAAATGGGCAATGATCTGCTGCTGAAAATTGTAATCTAGTTGCTCTTCAATTAGATCTCTTATTTTTGCAGCAAGATTTGCAATTGCTGTGCAGCTGCAATAGCTCTTTGATATTTAGTATATTTAGGAAATAATTTTTAAGAAACTCTTCGTTATTGTTAGAGTAGTAATTCAATGTCGCAATAATATATTAATAATAGTATTTGATATTTTATCAAATTTTCTTTATTATGCAGCTTTTTTAAATTATTTGCTTTCTTTATCAAAAAATATTTATTGAGATACAATATAATAAGACATTTGGATTTTACAAATTTTAATTACCGACAATTAAATTTAATGAAGTTGTTATATCGATAAAGGTAAATTAGTTTTGAAAAAATTCAAAATTTGTTTGATTTATTCACCATTATTTCATTCTCTTAAGTTTCCCTTCTGTTTTGTGTCTTAGAAATTTATGAATCAACCATATGTTCATCATTTACTGTTCATTTGTTTAATTTGCTCCATTTCTAATGTAATATTTTATGATACAACTTTTATGTATTATTGCATAAATGATGACCTATAACATGATTACTTATAACTATATTATATTAAAATATACTATGATTATTGCACAAGCTTTGTATTATATGAGCATAAATTACCATTAATTTATCAATTTATTTACTATTTAATTTTTATAAATTTTTATAAATTATAAATTTAATTTTTTTATTTCAGAATTAGAAATAAAGCATCATCATGGGTCTTACAATTAGTAGCATGCTGACTCGCCTTTTTGGCAAAAAGCAGGTCCGTATCCTGATGGTAGGTCTTGATGCTGCAGGTAAAACAACAATATTGTACAAACTGAAGCTCGGTGAGATTGTCACAACGATACCTACAATTGGCTTTAATGTGGAGACAGTTGAATACAAAAATATTTGCTTCACTGTGTGGGATGTTGGTGGCCAGGACAAGATCCGACCACTGTGGAGGCACTACTTCCAGAATACCCAAGGCCTTATTTTTGTAGTAGATAGCAATGATCGTGAGCGTATTGCTGAAGCAGAAAGGGAATTAGCAAACATGTTAAAGGAAGATGAGTTAAGGGATGCAGTATTGCTGGTCTTTGCCAACAAACAAGATTTGCCAAATGCTATGTCAGCTGCTGAACTTACAGATAAGCTAGATCTACACTCTCTGAGAGGACGCCGCTGGTATATTCAAAGCACTTGTGCTACTCAGGGTCATGGGCTTTACGAAGGCCTCGATTGGTTGAGTAATGAGCTCGCCAAGAAATGAGATCTCTACTTGCTCCCCATCTGTGTGTGTGTGTGTGTAATTCTGAAGATTGCCTCAGATAAAGGGACAGTCTTTAAAAAAAAAAACAAGTGCGTTGTGGTTTTTGCGTTATTATTAAAAAGAGGAAGAGGGCTATATGGGAGAAATATTATTTGAGAATTGGACATTTGATCAATTTGTTTTTTAATAAAAGGCACATAATAAATACTGCGAAAATTGCTCTATGAATTTGTAACATTTCTACACTTTACATAATCTTTATACTGAATAGTTTTCAATACCATTTTTACCATGCAATAATACATGTCTGAAGAATATACTGTAACAAGATATTAATTATAAGAGCTACAGAGTTTATTCCAGTAATAAAGGATCTCCAATATTTTTAGAATAATTTAATAGTAAAAATTAAGCCCAAAATATAAATAAATAAAATTAATTCCTGGTTGAAAGTTTGCTTTATAGTATTTAAAAAAATAAAAAAAAAACATTCCTACTTTTACAATAAATAATCGTTTATTCATTAGTAAAATTTGCAATATATGTGCTTTACTCGATTTAAACTTATTTTAAAAAATTATTTGCGACTAAAAGGACATCGACATCAGCTTTATGTGAAAATTGCAGAATTTATATGTAATATCATACTATGTTTTGCAGATATGTATTAATGTAATATTAAGAAAAACACTTGAGTTCAATTTATATTTTTAGGATAAAATAATCTTTACAACTAAATAATAAAATTTTTTAATTGAAAATTCTGTACGTTGATTTCTACAATTTTTTAAAATACGAAATTTAAATGTATACATTCTAAATGAAGATAAAGTTTGTAAGAATCTCGATGGTATATACAAATTAAATTCTCTTAATACCATAAATTTGCCAAATTATCCTTTCTTTAAAAAAAGTTTAGTTAAAACATTCAAGTGCATACATTCGTTTTATGTAAACAACCAATATTATAAAAGTTTTTCTTTTAAAGGAAATAGTTTATGTATATTAAGAAAAACGTAGCTTATAAGCCAAATACATAAGTAGACATCACTGTCGAAGCTATCTTCTTACATAATTAGCCTACAGGAAAATAAATGGATTCACTTATTCTTATATACTATTAATAAAAAGCTACATTTTATAATATCTTTCTTAGGATGAAAAATTATTTTTATTTTCTGTTACTTTTATTAATTACCTCGATTGTATACCAACTTTAATAAAATATTTAAATTTAATACATTGGTGTAATTTATACAGGGAAAATAAAATTTACAATTATTCTTTTACTTGTATTATTGTTCAACTCATTAACAATTTTGAATAGCATAAGGTGTTAAAAACTTATTATTATACTTATTACATGCCTTATGAATAACAAAAGACAAGCAGTTCCATAATTTAATGTTAAAACATATTAAGTTTTTATAATTTGATTTTCTCTAAGTGGCCATCCTTAAATTTACAAAGTACGTTACAGGCTTAATAGGCAGTTATCAATAAAAAAAAAAAAGAATGAAGAGTAAATTAGCAAACATTAAAGTTATTTTAATATAACAATGTACAATGTTTTATATCTGTCCACTTTATTCGTAAATGGATTGACCATTGGATAATTTTGTTTATTGCATTTCAAACAATCTCAGACATTTAGGCCTTATCAATAATTATTTCTTTATTTTTCTGTTATCGACAAGAATCGCACACTTCGCTATTGTACAAAAGAAAGAGACGGCACTAATTACGTCGTTATGTACATACGTTGGACAGCAAAATTTTTTTTACTCACTTACAGCGCACGTGCACACACAGAAAAATACTTTAAAATCACTCGCGTTAAAATCATTTTGATTGACATTGTGAAAATCTTTTTCTGTGTGTTAAGGGCTAAGTATTCGCTAGAATTGTAACTACCTTAAGTATATTACACATACATACACCTTGAGAGCAACATAAAAGTTGGCAGTTTGCATCTCTTATGAATCTTATATACAAGAGTTTAATCTTAAGAAAATCCAAGAAAAACATTCCCGTGGAGATTCATTACACTGACTCGAATGTGGAATAATTGACCTTTATCTCTCCTATAAATCGATAAGAAAAATTGACAAACCGTTTTTCTGTGATAATTCGATGGCTAAAGTGCACAGGAAAGAAGTTTCTTTTCTTTTTAAAAAAAGTTACATACTCATCAAAGTTACATATTCAGGTCATGGGATAAAAATCTTATTTTCTCGCATTTTCGTTGTTTGGATTCTTAATTTTACATTTGATTTTAGTATTTTTAATTGTCCATTATTGCAGAACAAGAGATATTTCCGAAAAATTCAACAATCTGAAAAAATAATCTTCTCAAGACATTACACGTAAATTTTGCACTCAAATTACAATTCGAAGTAAGTCAGTGTAAAATTAACAACCGAATTTATTGAATTTAAACTCATCTTTTGTCACGTATCAAAAAATAGACTCGCGATCAACTCATGATCGTAAAACATTAACAGCCTTAAACAATATTAAAAATTCGACAACCTCCTTGGTTTGAGGCTCTTCTTTCCCTTTTATTCGCAATTGTGAAACCTCGCGTTTCTCTTATTTACAAGTAAATTATTATGACAGAAAGAAAGATCTGGTTTTGAAAGTCTTGAGTATTAAATCGACTTTCACTTTCTCATGTTAGGAAAGAAATTTTTTTGTTATTTTTTCTACATTTTTTGTATAATAAGTAGAGTTTTCAAAAAATACTATTATTACTTATTATTCACATTAAATTTCTTCTAAATTTTCAGAAATTCCTTTTGATAATTATATGACGTTATATGTTATTTTGCTTTAAAATTGATAATCTAAGTGTTTCTTTTTAAACTCACATGTTTATGAACTTCTTAATATTATGTAATTTAAAGCGCATAGCAAAAAATTCTTTTCAAAAGAGATTCTCATTAGGAGTAGTAATTCATTTTTATACTGCACTACACTTTTTTGATAATGATAATTTTTGAAAATTTAAAAGAAATTTATTTTATACTTTCTTATTTTTTGGTATTAACAGATTTTCAATTATGACGTGTTTAAATATTATTTCAAAAAGATTTAATGGTTAAAAAATCGAACATGTTTTAGTCTGTGAACTTTCATTTTAATCATAATTGAATATTAATTAATAAGATCAAATAACAAATTTTAAAAAGTTAAACTATTACTGGAAGCAACCAGTAACTGCATGATTTAGAGTATAAATTTTGTTTAATTAAAGATGCAACATCTTATTCAGGTTTCAGTACCGCGCTCATTACAAATACAAAAATAAATTGGTATTAGTAAAATGTTCATCAAACTTCATCAACTTTAAATCCACTTCTTTTTTGGACTTGAAAACTTAATTTTTTTGTAATATAGAATTTGTTAAAACAGTTATGACCAAATAGATTAATATCCAGTTATGTCTAATACGTTTAGCATCAAGTTCTTTTCTCGACATCCATCCAAAATATGATGTAAAAAACATGCCTGAATTCACTTGTACAGACGAAAATTCGAAAGGAACTGTTTTTACAAATCTGTGATTGGAAAATTGAAACATAAGGTTTGATTGTCCAACCATAAATTCTTGTTGAGACGCATGTCACGTACGCGGAGAAGGGCGTATATAATTAACCGTATGGTTTCATTTACTTCTTGGTCCAAGTGCCATTCAATGGTGTTGTCGACTTTCCGAGTGCAGGGAAATGATTCTCGAGCGTGTGGTTGGACGCATGTGACTGAAGGTCAGCACTTCTAAGGATCTGTCCACAGTTGGCACAAGAATCGAGACCCTTTACGCCAGTGCCTGTCTCGCAGCGATGAGCTTCAAATAACTCGCGTTGCTTTTCAATATCCGGTAACAATGCGAGAAGTTCCGGAAACAGACGCTTGAACGATTCAGCCCCCATTACCGTCTTACATTGTCTGAAATTTTTCAATTAAATACTTCAATTAGCAAGCTTCATTTTGGCCTTAAAACAATACTCAATACATTTTAATGACTTTAGTAAGTTAATGATTTTACTTTCTAATTCTTTTAACAAATTAATTGATTTTTGTAATGAGTTATGTATAGCTATTATTATGTTTAAAAAATTAGCCTACTTGTAGTAGTCTTGGGCATCACACGCCCCACTGCGGAAAAGACCGCTAATGTATCGAAAAGCCTTAAGTTCTTCACTTTCATTGTATCCGAAGCAATTATTGAACTCGGCGATAAGGTTTTGGTTGCGGCGCTGGAAATTAGCCGGTGGTAGATAAGTGTAGCTACTCGCGTCTGCCTCCACGTCCGGTACAATGGCGTAGCTTTCACCGGAGCTGTTGGTAAAGGTGAGGCCATTTGGTCTACTGAGGAAACCCGGAGGAGGAGCAGAAGCTGCCTTTGGTGCTCCGAAACCCGGCGGTGGACTCGATAAACCTGGTGGTGGCCGGGCCCCCCCACGACCCAGTGCTGGAAACTCTTCCGCCCGACTCATTAAGCTACTGGCAGTTTTTTCGGCACTGTAAAATTAAGCAAAATTAAACAAAATATAATGGTAAATAAATATTGGTAAAAAGTTTAGCATTTAAAAAATTGAATCGATTGTACTTGTCTGACTCCATAAATGCCAATTACCTTATATTATTATTATTATTTGTAGTATTCACATTATCGATTTTGATTTCTGAACGTTTTCTTGGCGTGGCCACAGTGGTGGTAATGACGGTGGCCGAATCCGCGGCTGCAGTTCCATTCTGTTCCAAGTTTTGCTTGTTTTTACTCTTGTCCTTCTTCGTTGGTTCTGTTTTCACGTTTGATTTTTTATCTTTTCCCACGGAGCTTGATTCATTGTTAGTTATGTTACTGTTGCTATTGCTGTTTACGTTGTTGCTGTTACTGCTACCACTACCATTGCTATTATTTGTTTGTTGTTTAATTTTTTTCTTCTTCGCTTTGCCTTTTGTAGCATCTGTTGTTAACGAATTATTTGTATCTGTAGATTGTACCTAAAAGATAATAAATTCAAATAATATTGTTATTTTAATATACGGTTGATTAATGTAATAAAAAACAATTTTTTTGATTATCAAATAATTTCGACTTACTTGGACCCAAGAAGAAGCGACAGGCGTGGACGAAGGCTTGCCAAGGGTGGGAAAGTCGCCAGAATGGATGGGCGGAGGTGAAGCTGCCAGCGGTGGAGGTGCAACTTTTTTACCGCGCATCGCAGCCACGGTTCCTGGCTTTACGCACGTAACCTTCGTCCAGGAGGAGGCATTCGCTGACGAAGGTGGTGCAGCAGCCGCAGCAGCAACATCCGCGTTGCATCTACCAAGCGCCGGGAAATCCATTTCTCTCGATGGACCTGGCTTGATCCGCAGATTTGGTCCCGACAGACGGGTTGTTACCGTACCATTTGGTCTGTAAAAATTTTTTTTTTATTTCCTTAAGTGATAAGTGTGACTAACGTTACAACTTTTTAACAATACATCAGTTCTTATCTATGACTTGATAACTCAATAATTATGTAAGAATATTACAAAGGATTTTTACTACCAGATTAATTTATTAAAAATTTATTTTAAAAAGTCTTCGAATTTTTTTCTGGATATATTCAATTTTTTTAATTACAGTAATCAATTAGTACCTTATCACTTTATGCACTTCATCAGACGTCTCGTTATCTCTTAACACGTAATGATGTTTTAAGTCAACTCATTATTTCTATCGCTTCTATTTCGCGGCGATAATTAATAAATTTAACGATGAAGTGTAATTGCACTGACGATTGAAAAATAATGTTAAATTATATTTGATGTACAAATCAGAAAATCATACCATTTTATTAATTTAAATCGCAATGCTAAATTTTTTACGTAACATTACTTTATGTAATGTAATTTTTTAAGTAACAATACCTATGATTGACGTGTATGGACAGATTGGGTGCGGCGGCAGGCTGTCTGCCAGAAGAGCCGACCTTGTTTGAGGAACTGGAAACGCTAAAGTTTAATGTTTTGGCGATAGGAGCAGTGTTGGTGGGCAGAGCTGCAGCAGCTGGACCTTCCGGTCCGAGGGCCGGAAAGTTTTCGTCGTAATTGCCAGATCGAAGCGTGCCTCGTATCGTGAGGTTTCCACGACCACGCGTTTGGCCCATCGCTGGTGCGAGACACGGACTCGCATTACCCAGCGTTGGAAACTGCTCCGTGCTCGCAACGTCTACCAACGGCTGACGGACGAAAATCGGTTCTTCTATCGGCTCTGGCTCCGGTTGGTGATTTCGTGAATGATTTGCATTGCCGTCGTAGGTGCGTGACATAGGTCCTGTAAGTGAGAAAAAAAAAATTTAATATAAATTCCGTATATTAGGTACAAATACCTTATTTTTTATTTTAATTCGCCACAGTAATTTTATTTAACTTCAAAAAGGGATTCACAGAAGAAAATTTAAGTTTCCTTAGTCAATAAATAAGTAAAGCAAGCAAAATACCTGGAGGTCCTCTGCGATTCCTGAGATCTCTTGGTGCGAGCGTGAATTCAAGCTCGAGGGTGCGAGCCTGCTTGGCCGCATGCTTGCCAAGCTGCTTGCCATGGACGCTGGTTTTGTGAGCCTTAAGATCTATGTCAGTACGGAAAACGCTGGTGAATTGTTCGTCCGCGCAGCTGCCCTCCTCGCACAAGTGGTGCTCCTGTCGGAAGTGGTCGCGCAAATACTCGTAGGAACTGTAGTAGTGATGGAGTCCATCGGCATCGCAAAAGTGGCAGAATAGATGGTCGCGTCTCAAGTGTCGATAGAGCTCGTCGTTGTCCATATATCGACGGTCGCAGAATTCACAGAGTGGATGACCCTTGTGGCTCTTATCATCGACGTCACCCTTACGACGGTGACGAGACAGCTCCGTTTTTGTGTAGCTGCGTCGCTCGTGTGAAAAGATCTAAAAGGTTATTTTAAATATTAGTTACTGGTACTCAAACTTTATGAACATAATGAGATAAAAAATAGGCAATTACTTTGAGATTTTCACTGCAGAGTTCACAGTAATGTAAATCATGTTTTCTTCGCATGTGTTCTTTGAGAGCATTAAAAGAACTAAAAACTTCATTCCCTGGACAAACTGAGCACTTGTGAGACAATAATTGTGTAAATTTCTCTTGTATATCTGGGCTGTCAAAATAAATGTTATATCTAGTGTCCAATAGATTTCCCTTTTTTAGAAAACGAAAAGACTTTATTTCTTTTGTAAACACAACCTTGGGTAGGTCCTGCCTACAGATTGGGCACTCATTTTGCTGGCATAATACTCGCATGCGAGTACTGCATTCATAACACACTGGGTGCTCACACATGCCAATACTATAGTATTCTGCATTTTTATAGCAGACAATACATGCGTTGGTTGCATTAGTTGTACTTTCAGTGTTGGTTGACATTGTTGTACCTTTTACTTGTTGATGCTCTTAAAAACTTCTTAAAACCTAAATAAAATATTAAATTACATCAATAAAATTAGTTTCCTTCTCAGAATCATAAATTAAAAGTCAAGTACAAAAGATAAAAGTTTTTATCTCAATACCTATTTGTATAAGTAATTGATAAATCTGTATAAACAAACTCCTTACGAGATAATATAAATAATATATATACTGACTAAAATTAGTAATATAATTTAAGAAATAACTTTTAGTAAAATTGAAGATCTAACAATCTACATGTATTTGCTAAATAAAACTAGTGTATGTACTCCAATAAATAGTGTTTCTCGAACCTACCCCTCGCTCGCTAAGTCCTTGCGTACCAGATGTTGTTGCTCTGCTGTTCCGTCAAAGCAGATCCTTCTGATCAAGCAGAACACACTTGCCCTGAGACTGTAGCTGCCAATGAGGAACTGAAAAAACGATGCAAGACCATAAACCAAAAATAGTCAACGAAAAATGAACGCGATTGAGGTAGTGCTTGCGTGGTGCATGTGATTCCAAGGCGAGTACCAGGGAGGATGCAATATAAGCAATATATCAGCAGTCAGGAGAAAAAAAAGGAGGTTACCGATGCGTACTGGCGGTGCGGTCGCAGCTGTTCCGGATTGTCGCAGTATGCACGCAGAGCTTTTTCGGCGGGGCTCGTCCAGTCCAGCCCCTTGCGGAGTCCTGAAACTTTCTCCGTGAACGGCCGACGGAACGCGGGCTGCGTTAAGTCGCGCGAGGCCTGACCCAGACCACCTCTCCAAGACCTTGACAGCGCACTGCACTGTGCGCGCGGTGACGATCGCAGAAAAAACGCAGAGCGGAGCGCGATATTCGGGGACTATGGAAGTCCGACTCCGAAGTGATACGAGATTTTTTTTAACGACCGCATGATACCTGATTTACCGACTCGTTAAGAGTAGATATGACGTCTGCCGGTAAAGAAGCAACCAATAAAAAATTGTTATTATTATATAATACCGCTTTTTTTAAAATAGTTTGTAATTTTTAAGTAGCTAATATTTATTATTTATTAAAATAAAGTAGAAAAGGAAGTATTTTAGAGCATATAGTTGAATTTTTTTAGTTATTATTGATTATATAACTTGTTAACATTACAGGGTACAAGAATACTTGCAGTAATATTTGATCTTTTTTATAAAATAAAAACTCACGACTATCGCCAGAAATTTAAATCTTTTTATTAATGTTCAATAGGGATTAATTTCTCTACATGCATTTAATATCCCAATAAGCACACTTTGACAAAAAAAGAATTCATTAAGAGTTTACGAATATGCAGTCCGCATAATAAATAAAAACTTATAATATTCAAAAAGTATTCTTTATGAACAAAAAGTAAAAGAAAATATTAAGAAATTTTATGAATTAAATGAAATAAAATAAAAAGAAGACATTTTTCTATAATAATTTTTAATTTTTTTCCAATTTAGTTTCTATTAAGAATTAAAAAAAGCGAATGTGATCAGTAATCGTTATATGTGTAACTATAATTAAATGTTTTTATTTAATTAACATGTTTGCTACATATTTTTCATAAAAAAATACATTTTACTACAAAATAACTATACAGGCGCATAAAAGTATCCAAAAAGTATGCAATATGTGCATATATATTACATAATTAACGACTTCAGTTCGATATATTAATTACCGACTTATATATTGTAATAAACATACACTTAATTAATTTGACGCATAAACATAAATAATTTCATCCTCAAATATCTTACAAGAAACAAAGTTTGTAAAAAATAAAGAAAATAGTTTACAATATCCATTATGTTTTTAAATGTAAAAGTCAATCAATTACTTCAACGTATTTCATTCGAGTACAACCTCACGCGCGTCTCCAAAACAAAAAAAAAACGAGAAAGAGATCAAGTACGGAGCAGACGGGACAAATCATTCAGTCGTACGCCCGATGTATTATTGTAAATTAAAGAAGATAAAGTAAAGGCTTGGAAAATATAAATATAATCTTGACAACTGTAATATGAGTAATTTTTTACATTGCATGTATTATATACATTTGCTGGTTTTAACTTGTTACCAAATCTTTATTCCTCTAGATTTTTTTTCTTCTAACTTCAAGAACTGATCTA